>APFE031526072.1:7625-93663 GCA_000404065.3 Pinus taeda | reverse complement strand
AAAATTGAAGACCTGAAGGCACAGCTAGGCCAGTTACCTGCTAAATGAATTTTCTTTTCAGGAAAGGTTTTGTTCCAAATTTTTGTCAAATTTCCTTAGTCTTATTATTTTGAAGACATGTAAATCCCTGCTATACATATGAAAAATCAAAGGGAGTTTTTGGCAATCAAATGTTTGGGTGATAAAGATTTCGGGTCAAAAGCAAGCTGTTTCAAATAATTCAGCAGTTTCGTAGCGCACTACAAAACTGCTGTAGGTGATGATTTTAACGCAGACAGGAAGTTTTATATTATGAACGGGAATTTTGAAAGAGAGACACCTAAAGGGTACGCAAGACATCAGATGGAGCTACAATAGTCATTCAGATCAAGACAGGTGTACATTTAAAAAGGTGGAATATTTTAACCCAAGTTTAAATTTCTGTTGTAAAGCCTCTTTATCACCGTTCAAAAGGTATTAAATGATTTGCATACAAGGAACTTTGCCTGCACACATGTCCATCAATGAAGCCTATAACACATCAAGAACGTGGCAGTGTTCCATATTTTGGGTTATTAAAGGCTAGAAGACATGATGTTATACATTCGAGCAATTTGAGGAAAACAGGAACCGAGAAGCAAGAGACATCTCCTAATACTACTGAGCAGTTAAAGATTCAGCGTTCAAGGTCAATATGGAATATTAAACATCCAGCTCATCCAAATCGAAAGAGGACCAGGTGTCAAAGAACAAGGAGAAGCCACTATTGCATGGAAAATGGAGTTAGAGTCATAGTTAATTTAAAACTCTTTAAAAATCCAGTCAACACTTTATTGTATTTAATAGTTAGTTAAATAGCTGATAGGTGTCATTAGAGATAGTTATCAAGTTATCAAATTCCCCTCATGCTGGAGGAGGAAGCTCGAATTAGTTAGAATAAGGATTCTATATATAGCTGAAACAACAATGTAATGAGGGTTGGAAATTTTATAACAGAGTACTGCTTTGGCTTATGTAAAGACAGAGTTCAGTAATATAAGATTGGCTGCTTTTCTTCTCAGGATTCATGAAGGATTTCCATTTTCAGAATGCGTGATTTTATTCTTTCCTTAATGTCTTTTACAGTTGCATAGATGTGTAATCACTCAGAATTCACTGATTGTGCTCTGATTTCCTATATGCATTTATGAACTGTGGTTTTATATGAGTTGTGTTTTGAACATCCTAATGCTAAATGCCCTGACTTCTATGTAAAGGCAGTATTATTGTTTACTGAAGTATGATTGACTCCATAGGCCCAATCGAAACTTATGTAATGTTTGTCCAACCTTCATATTTGTCAATGTTATTCCATAAGAGTTAGCCATCTTATTATTAGTCAAAATAAATAACCCTTTGAGAGAGCCCTCTCAGGCTAAGGAGGCTAAGCCTTAGTCAAAATATTGGTTTGAAACAGTTACTTGAAGTCTTCCTGGTTTGCAGCCTTCCAGGGCTTGATTTTGAGATAACAGAGTTATCAATCTGAAGAAGCAAAAGATGATATTCAAGAAAAATTCACTATGCATAGTAGTCCCACTAGACCCAGCCGAAGGAGCGCACTACACTGAACCAATGCGTGACAATGAGATGGATATTTACAAGATAACTGTGTGAGACCAGGATCGGTTGAATCTGACTATAGATGGGAGAATCTAGTGGGAGTGCGAAAGCTCCTGCACTTCAAATTCAGATGAAGAAGTGGAGCGCTGGTAGAATCGATTACATGAAGTGACAACGTTGAATTGCAACATGATGATTAGATCACTACATTGCGTGACAAAAGAGGCATGCGAGCTACCGACATATGATGGACTGACAATGGTGGATGAATTCCTGAGCAAATTTGAAAGCATAGTACTAGAACAACAACAGTTCGATGCATTGAAGTGGGCATTGTGTACAACACCTACACGATGGTGGGGTACCCATCAAGGAAATTTTGAAGACTTGCGTGGATGTAGAAGGGTGATGTGCCTATAGTTTGGAAGTCCCCGGTTTCAAATGAGAGTCAGGCAACCAGGACGGAGCAGCTTGCATGCCAACCTGTGTCAATGGGTGTAGACGTGTGCTGTGTAGTCCACACAAGCACACCCCAGACTAAGGATCGAAAATCAGAACCAGACACAGTAGCAATAAAAGCAACGCGCACCACAAACGTTCCACGTAAAATCATTCAAGGAGGTATGTGAGATCCTAAACAAGGTTCACCAGACCAGACGAACTGATTGAGACCTGCACGTACCAGTAGTCTAATGGGCCTCTAAGGCCATGTACAAGAATATGAGCACAGAGACGATCTCAAAGATGACAAGCAGAGTCAAGGCCATAGTTTTGGGAGGAAGGAATCCTCCTACAGTTGGGATAGTATCCAAGGAACGGAAAGAAGGAATTATGTGGTTACAGGAAGCCATTCAGTGAGGGAATATTAAACTTTGGAAACTCAAAGAAAATCAGGTATGGCTGAGGAAGAAAAGCAGGTCAATGGACGAAGAAATAAACAAATTGGAAACATAAATCACGCAAGATAAACTAAGAATGACAGGACAAGATATGAGCGGCGATACTACCACATTAGAAGATTTCCACCGAGAATTTGTGGGTCTGCTACCATGGCTGCAACCACACCTTACCAGACAAAGTAACCGAGGGAGTGCACCACATAAGGAATAATGCGTGGCACTGACTATCGCAAGGGAAATTAAGGAGTGCCCGAGGACTAGGCTGGAAATTGAATTGACGCTTCGCACATGTGGTGCAACCACCTGACTATCCATAGGGAGCACAGTCTCAGTGATCTAAGTAGTTGAAAGAGAGTGCGGGACTATAAAAGAGTTTGTAGGGGAGCTACGCGATAAGGGTGTTATGCGCAGGGTTAGTATGTCACAGGGGTCATGCCCACACATAGGGGGCTGCGCTGCTGCGTGGGTAGGCTAGGAGGTGACCATTGGTGTCACTATGCATGACAAGAGCTAAAATTTAAGCCAAAAAGGAGTGGGTACTGGGCAATTAAGACACAAATTAAGAGCTAGATTTGGGACGATCTACTACCAAGAAGGCATTAATGACTCAGAAGTGGGGGGAAGGGTCGAATTCAAAATTCAAAAGATTCTATAAAACCCCTAGGGCTAGCCACAAGGCAACACTTGGTTGTTTGAGAATTGAGCAAGTACAGAGCATTGAGCACTGCGTACTCTTACCACCTTCAAGTGTAGACACGATGACGATTGCTAGAACAAGAGTGTGATTCACCGAAGTTACCATGGAGCCACATATAGCCCATGAGGTGCCTGGAGAGGTGGCTGTTGTGCAAGAAGTTCCAAAATCACCACCAATGCCACAGCTACAGAAAGATAAGCAAATGATGGGGCCAGTCCATGTATCCCCAAGAAACCCATGGTTTGGCAAATTGTCAATGACATAGAAGGGAAAAGCCATCACCATTGAAACAAACAAGGTGGAGGAAGACTTGCAAGCTCTAATCTCTCAAATTGAGGTGCAAGACGAAGAGGTGGAGGATGTCTCCCAAATGTCTTCTGTGACAAAGTTACCTCCATGCGTCCCCTGGTGGAAGGGGAAAGCTAAGATACCAAAGGACCTAGAGGCCACGAAGAGTGCGCTCTAGACCCCGCTCCTCCCCGATGATATAAGGTTTGAAGGTCTACCATTAGGATGAGTACATACCATGAATTTCAAGGATTGGGACCTCGCTAATAGTGAGAAGTTCCCACAGTTGGTTGTGGAGAAGTTAATAAAGCAGAAATGGTTGCGCGGTGTGGAGAAGGCTGGGTTACTCCATCTGCGATGGATACCCCACTACCACCGCGCGTCCATCACCATTTTTATCATCATGAAGCTGTTGTACCTGGTGCATGATAGGTATCTCTGGGTGGAGAAGCCTATTCCCATCATGGCTGACCTAATTCACCAAATTTCTCGACTTCCAATCAAAGGACATGACCCCGCGGCCATAGAACGAAAAAATAGTGACTTGGCCCTTGCAGAAGCCATGAAGGCCAAGTATAAATAGAAAAGAGAAAGCAGGAGTACATAATAGCAAGCATTAAAGAAAAAGGGGTGCGCATAGCCACCCAGCTACTGGCTGGCAAGCTAATGAGGAAATATCACGCTGGCGAGCTACCAGCATCTGTGATTGCATTGGTAGAGCAGTGCACAGAGGAGGTCCAGTTCAATTGGGCACAATTCCTCTACAATGAGTTTTTGACGAACTGTAGGGAGGCCCAGGAATAGGGTAAGACCTTCCACTATGCATGGTTGCTTTTATTCATCCTATTGGTTGTCGGGGAGCTACTGGAGGACAACCAGTTTCCCATTAGTGAGGATGATCTACCTGAAGCCACAAGGTACACCTCGCTCTGGGCTACAAAATATGTGAAGAGGAGTCACAAGATAAAGTTGTTCTTGGTGTTTGCAGAGGCAAGCATCTGAACGTGGATCAACTGAAGGCCACACTTATCCCCTATGGTTCGTAACAGCTTACAGAGCATGGTAGAATTCAAGGCAGATATGCATAACCTATATATCCGGTCACTTAAGGATCCAACACAAAAATGGGTAAAGCTTCAGTTCATCACAACGAATTATGTGATTTTCGCAATAATGGAGTCATGGTCTCCGGAGTGGCACGCCCTGGACTTGGCAGAAATGGAGAAGGCCACAGCCCAGCAAAGAAAGAAGGACACCGAGCTGCATATCGCACAGCTGGCTAAAAAAAGGCGCTAAGAACAAGAAGCAGTCGCACAACAGAAGGCGGCTGATGTAGCAGCAGTGGCGCAGATGGCTGAAACCACAACAACACTAGACTGGGGAAGTGGATAGGGTGGAGGACCGCGTGGACCCTAGTTCCACATTGACCCAACTCAAGTGGTCGTGCGGCCCTAAGAGAACAGCTCCCAGGAAGAAAGTAAACACCACAAAGACGTCCGTCGACCCGATCACACTCATAGAAGGTAATCTACTTGACATCAGCGAGATGATTCGTGAGGTCACAAAGGGCATGCTCTAGGAACTAAGGATGGAGCAAAGCACTGTGTTGGTGGCACTCAGCATGTATCTACAAGGATTATAGGTACAACCCACCCTAAAAAGTACAATGGCCCAGTACATCACAACAAGAATCACTGAGCTGAATATACATTGCGCACCCGTATGGCCAACACCTTTGTGTTACTCGAAGGTGCACTGGCTGCAGCAAGCAAGGGTGACCAAGCTATGATGAGTAGCATCAAAGGCGTCAGCTTGAACTTGGCTGCCCTACCACGTGAAATTCTATACGAGCTGTAGGATGGGGTCATCATAGAGCTCCATGCCTGGGAAGGGCGAGCAATCCAAATCCTGCATGAGCATAAAATCAACATGAACTAACTCAGCATCCAGTGGGATGAGCTAGTTGTGTAGGCTCATGGACTGGAGCAGGCCATAGAGGATGCATGCAGGAGCATTCTAGAGTTGGCCATGCCGATGGAGCTACCAGTAGTAGAGTGGGTCCATAGATTGGCGGTTAGAGTCTGCGAGGTCCGGGATGAAACAAAAAAGGTTCAGCTGGAGCTGAACCTATAGATTTTCAAGCTACGATTGAAGGCGCAACCCTCCATGCCCCTACAAGTCAGAGAGCAGCGTGCCCATGCTATCCAAATGGGGTTGGAGCATATTTTCCAGGCGACACAGGATTGTACGAGGATGTTGTAGCAAGCACTAACCATGCTTACGCACCTATAAGAAGACCTGAACCTACAACACCTAGAGACAGTGGCACGCGAGTTGCAGCAGGAGTACGACAGTGTATGGGGCACTGTGTAGACAGTTGCCCTTACTCAACAACTCGCTAGACTATAGTAAGCAAGGACACCGAAGGAACGATTAGATACCACCCACCAAAAGGAAGCGTTGCTTAAAGCACGCATCCAACCATGGATCGACAATGCGTTCATAATTACAGCTACCATTGAAGGGAAGCTGGCACAGATGTAGGAACTTTATGCGGTTGGATAGAAATGTGACCCTTCTCACAAAGGTTCAGAGATACATGTGAAACAAGTCCAGTAGATAGTCAAATAGTGTGTTTCAGACACCTAAGTTGCGTGAGACCTGCTAGATGGACTTTGCGCAAAGATCGCCGAACTTGCACAGTGATTCAGGACGAGTCATGATGATTGTGTTGGGGGCTTGTTAGGCAGCAAATCCCCCCACTGCATGTTTTTGGGGCTTAAAGCCCCTTTTTTGGTCAATGTAATGTAAAGACTCCACGAAGTACGGGTGCGGAGTGTGAAAGTCTAAGATAAGTCATAGGGTTGTTTGCCCTAAAATAATGTAATTTAATGTAAAATTGTGTCAACATACCCATGATTTGCAAACCATGGGATAGTATAAATAGAGTGAGGCTCTAAGTGTAAAGACAATTTTTTTAAAAGAAAGTAATAGAAGGATGCAAAGGCATGATTAGAGGATAGAAGAGGATCTGAAGTGTATTGGTTCATAGTAGTAGGAAGAGGATCTGTAGCTGAGTGCACAAACCCCTGCAGCTGAGTTCACAGGGTGGAGTCAAATCTGTATTGAATTGAACTTGAAGAGGATTATTAATAAAGATAAGTTTGATTTGACATATTGTGGATCTGTATTTTGATGTTAATTGTTAATTGTATCTATTTATATGCACACACTTGGTAAACATTGATATGAATTCTTTTGTATGAAAACCCTCTAAGTAATTAGCGAACAGAACCTAATTAAGGAAGACTTGGGTAATTGACACTGATCGTGTTGTGGCTAAAGCTGCGTGAAGGATGCAAAGGGCTCGTTGGGGTGCGTAGCCCAGTAAGAATGAAGGTTGAATCATGTACCAATAAACACATATCAGACATCCCCAGGGTGCGGAAACCTAGTTCTAGCACCCTCCCATACTACTTTGGGTGAGACCTCAGTCCGCGTTCTGTGAACTATTGCTGAAAGGGAAAGTAGTACTGGGATTTGCTTGGCTATATCACTTCTGAACCTGCATCAGAGCCCACCAAGCCAACAGTTTCATGTAGGTGACTATGGAGGACATGTTTACTGGAAGACCACCGCAGATAAAATCCATAGAGCTGGTTTCTATTGGCCTACCTTGTTTGATGATGTCAAAAAATATGTGACCTCCTGTCACAAATGTCAAATTTTTGAGGTTTAGACTTCATTGGTGAAATTCACCACCCTCCTCTGCCCAACACAAATGGATCCTCACAGCCACAAACTACTTCCTAAAATGGATAGAGGCCATATCTTCAAAGCAAGCCACATATACTGTTATCATAACCTTCCTTGAAACCAATATTCTATCAAGATTTGGATGTCCAACTAAGCTCATCACTGATAATGCAACAACCTTTAAATTGAAAAGAATGATAGATTTCTACAATAAATACCATATCACCCTTGGCCATTCCAAAACCTATTACCCTCAAGGTAATGGACTGGAAGAATCCTCAAACAAAAGCCTAGTAAACATCATCAAGAAGTTAATAGAGGGCAATAAGAAAACTTGGAATAAAAATCTACTCAATTCCTAATGGGCAGACAAGTTGACTACTAAGAAATCAATTGGTACTTCTCCCTATCAACTAGTTTTTGGGATGGAAGTTATATTTCCATCCTCTTTAGGAGTACCAATAATGAAGATACTTCAAGAATTTCATGTTGAACCAAATAGTATCCAAAGAAGAATCAACCAAACTATTCATCTACAAAAAACTAGAGAAGAGGTCTATGTCAGGTCTCAAGTTGTGCAGGAAAATATTAAAAATATTTTTGATAAGAGAACCAAAGCTAAAGATTTCTACATTGGTGACAAAGTGCTCAAGTGGGATTCTAGGACGGAAGACAAAGGTAAACATGGGAAATTTGATTTCCTATGGAAAGGTCCCTATGTCATTTATGCTTACAGAGGAAATAATGCCTTCCTAAGGGAAATTAATGGTAAAGATATGGAAGGTGGGCTAGTGAATGGTTGAATGCTAAAACATTACTTTGAACCAAGTTACTAATTTTCATTTCCAATTTGTACATACTTTATTTACAAAGTCTAGTTTGGATTGGGTGGTGATCTTTGAAGTTGAAGCTTGAAGAGAAGGCCCTAAGCTTTAAAATATTTACTGTCATAAGTATCAATAATGCAAATTTACAAATTGACACTTTGCAAGGTAACATCAACAACGATTCAAAGGCTACTAATATTTAGAGTTCTTGACATTTCACTAGAAAATGCCATCCCCAAGTGGAGCCATTGTTAGTTTCCTATACCAATAGGAGTCATAATTTTGAATGACTAAGGTTAAGCCTTGTAATATTGTACATACTTTTGCTTTCTGCAAATGTTTTCTGTATTATTTAAAAATTAAAAAATGTAAATATGGTATGTCCTAAAAGAAAATAAAAGGACAAAAAGAAAAAGAGAAGGTCAAAAAATGAAATATATATGAACCCAAAAAAAAACAAAAAGAGACCCTGAAAGTGTGCAAGTCTAAATGCCACCACTATTTACTTTTATGCATAATAATGATTGTGTGCAGCTTGTTCTTCATGCCACATTCCATGGTAATCAAATTGTTTAATCTTGATTAAATCATGATTTGAATTTTATGTTTATAGTTAGAGAATAAAATCTGACCAAACAACTTAATCTTGGTAGATCAGTAGATAGGTAGAGAAATAAAAGGAGCTCATCAGTTTAATTTGAGCCCTTGGAAGACATAAGGTTAAAAGTACATAACTTGTTTCATAAAAGGAAAGGTAGAATAAGCGTTTTCTAGCCTAAATGCACCCAGATAAATGAAGAAAAAATGTTAGGGTGTAATGGGTAAGTAGAAGAAAGGTTGATGAAGTATAAAGTTGATTGGATAAAAGCACATTTATCATGCTTGACTATATGCTTCAATGTTCATGAGAAGTAAAGAAAGCAGGAACAATGGTTTACAACTTGATTTAATTAACTCCCCCCAATGATTTCACCGCTTTACTTATGGATTTCCCCATTCATAAGTAAGTTCTAGTACTTAAAGCCTTCAAGTCATAAAGGCTTAGAGCATTTCTTTGACTTTTGGATAGACTGGAGCCTTGACTTAATGCCTTATGGACCTAGAGTGTTAGAATCCCCTTCACAAAATTCATCTCCCTTCATTTCCCCTCATTAGCTTAACAAAACCCCTTTTCCTAAGGTTAGACTTCATTTACCTAGAAAAAAAAAAATAACCCCATGTGAAATTCCCTTTCACTCAAAAAACCCACAAAAAACAATTTATCCTAAGTATTAAGTGTATGTAAATAAAATGCACAAAAATTGCATTTACATTTATGCTTAAGGGTATATTCACTCCACCAATTTCATATTAATTTTTAACTTAATTATATAAATCCCAAAATACATTTTCCTGTATTTTAATTAAATCCCCTATATAAATATTCCCACCCTTATTTTTAATATAAACTATAAAATTTACCCCATATCCCAACAAAACCCACTTAATTTACCAAATATTGGTAAACCTAAGTTAATCCAATCATTAAGTTCCACCTGATCCCCTATCCTCATGATTAAGCGCACATTAATCACAAACCACCATGCTTAAGGCCCCTGGCCCCCCCAAACTCTCGTTCATTTCCTCCGCGGAATTTTGCCACCTGACTACCATTCGATCAACTACGCTCTCATCCAACCATCCAAAACCATATTGGCTTCACCTGACAGCTGATCGTTACCCACTCGATAAAGCAGTTTTGCCCAACCCCTCCTTTTCTATGTGTCAAGCATGGAAGTAGATCGGGTGACCTCGCCCAAATACCGCCTCCTCGGAAAAGAGGTGTGATGGCTTGGGAAAACCACCTCCCTGCCAACCCAATAACTACTCACTATTGATTTTAAATCACCCACCAAAAAGTGACCATTACAAATAAAAGAGGTCGAGAAGCCCTTTTCTGTCTTTTTTCGCTCGAGCTATTTGAAAACCTCTACAAACCAGAGCTATACCCGCCACCCTGAAGACCACCAATTGACCTCAATTTCACCCTCAAAGAAGTTGTAGAGACCACATTCAAAGCTATCAGAGCCCCTTCAACTTGCCAAAGTTTCCCAGAACACCAATAACACACTTTCACCTAAACTCTAGGTATTTAGAGACAGACCACCAAACACCCCTTCTAGTTAAAAATATTTAGTCTTTAAAGCATTATAAGTATGTAAGTTTAATTGGAATCACTTCAACTAGCTAAAAATCCCTAGAACCCTCGTGAAAAATTCTAGATTTACTGCAGACCTTCTGGTATAAAACCCCAAAGCCTAATTTAAATCCACAAGAATTGAATTATGGTTGCCTCAGTCGCCATGGATGTCAGGCCAGTATCAACTCCCCATTTTGACCTTGACCACCTTCCCCTGATAGACCTATATTTCCAAATCAAAGATACAGTGACATTCCAACCCTTGCTCAAAATCCATTTCTTAAGCAAGGACAGATACCTCAACCACAGTGATGATATTGGTCTCTAGCAGTCCAATTTACCTAAATACCAGTTCCCAGAAGTGCATGTTTTCCCTGAAATTGTGCACCTATTCCATGCTCATTACAATCCTAGTGAAAGAGTTGTTAGGTCCCCAAACCGAAAAATCTTATTTTATATTTTAGTCTAGGGACCATCTACTTCTAAAACTCAGATTTTGGAAAGACAGCTCAGTGTGGAAGTCTCCCCATTTTCCAAACCTACTGATAGGGAAAGGGGCAACAAAGACATGTTTAAGGATATTAAGCAGAGAAATGAGCAACTAATAGCAGGATCTTATGCTCAATACCTCAGGCTCACACCACCTAATCAAAATAGGTTGATGTTAGCTTTTGACATAAAGGAAGGAAAGTTGCAATTGTCCTTCATACAACCGACTGCACAACAACCGAAGACAACCACTAACTTTAAGAAGATTGATTTTGAAGTATTAGCAAGGGATATTCATACCATTGACCAAAATTGAGCTACACAAGAAAGCTAGAGAGATGATTTACTCCACCCTCACTGGGAAGGCCATGGCTACACATCAATTGCAGATTTCACTGAAAAACATATCAACCAGTATTAGTTGGAGAAGGCCTCCTCATAGGCCAAGGACACCATAATCAAGTCGTTGGAAGACTTGGTAATTGAGTTGGGACATGATCCCAAAGTAATCAAGGCAATAGAGCAATTAATTAAAAATAAAAATGATTACATTGTTGCTCTTAAAAAAACAGTTGAAAATACCCCAACTATAGCATCCACAAACACAAGGAATCTTGGAGAGCCAAGCCAGGAATGAAGAGTTGATGGACTTAGTCCTATAATTAAATTATCATTTAAGGGAAACAAATAAGGAATTGGATAGTTTAATCCAATTGAAGCAAAGTGATATTGCCACTACATCTCAAAATGTCATCCCAACAGTCTCAATAGATGTTCCTTCCGCATTGGCCGCCTCATTGGCTCCCACAGTTCCTATGCCTACAACACAACCAGTTTCCATAGAGTCTACATCAGCAGCAGGTACATTAGGTGAAGAAGTAGAAATGTTGGTTGGAGCCATGGAGGAAATGTCCATACAGGCTACAGAGATGAATAAGCTGAAGGAAAAGGTGACAAGCTTGGAAACATATTACAAGTTTACCAAGATCATGCACAAGGAAAAAGTGCAGAAAGCTGCCACAATGAATGAAAGATTAAAAGCCATGGAGAAGGACCTAACACTAAAGGAACCCCTTGGTCAAACCAAGGAACTATTATGGGTCAATATCATTGACTCTATCAATGATATTTGGCCATTCATTCAAGTAATTTTTGAACAGATAGATCTAATAAAGATAGCTGCAAAAGTTGTCCAAAGAGTCAAGGAAGAATTAGGAGACATGCCTGAAGATGCAACTAGACTTATCCACTTCCTCAACAGTAAAAACAAGTATGAACTTTAGGGATTGGGAATAGAAGATAGGACAGAAATGATTTTGGGGGTGAGAAAGGTCCTTTCCAAGAGAAACTTAATGTTAAACTTGCAGGACAAGTGTCAAAATATGCAGGTAGCAGTTGATATATTTATGGCCAAGTTTCAAATTTTGAGAGAGAAAGGGTTACCCAGTCCCTTGGTAATAAATGAAAAGCTCATGACACAACAGGATTACAATAGAAAAATCAGAGATATAGCTAAATAATAGGCCAGTTCATCATGAATAAAGGCATTGCCAACATGCAAGTTTCTTTACCAAACATTTCAAAACTTGTTTTTCCTCCAGCATGAGGTAAAAGACTTATTCATCACTAAGCCTACTTTTTGCTAAGTACATCGAAGAAGATGAAATATATAGAAGGATGTCGAAAATCAAATTACCTTATGCGAAATGGTGGGAAAAATTGACTGATTTACTCTAAGAAAATTGCAATAAAAAAGTAAAAGCAAAATAGCCAGGTGAAAAGATAAGGACATGTCAGCAAGGTCTAAGAGTATCAATGTCAAAGAGTATCAGATGAAAGTCAAAATTAAATGAATCTTCCATCGTAAATGATCAAATAGCAAAGCAACATAAAGGGCTAAAACCAAACTATAAAGGCTAGCAACACCACAATAAATGGGACAGCATGAAAGCACTTCAATAGCTGTCTCTATCTTCTTGCAAGAAGATATTTGTATTTCCTATATTAAATCTCGAGTTAGTTTGAGATATTTCGTAACAATTTTTGTATAAATACTTCACAATCTGAAGTATGTAGGGTGGATTCTTAGACATTTCTATAGACTTGATCAAAAGACTGTAAAGCTATTGTATCACTGATAGAGCCAGCAAGTTGGATTGATGAATAAAGACAAGATATTTCACAAGATTCATGTGTTAATTGAAGTGTAGACAAGTATTTCTCATGTTATTGTTATCTTTCTTGAAGTCTTTCCACAATCTTTAATGTATTTCTGAATTTGAATGCTATAACTAGAACAATATCTCACAATTTGTTTAATTACACTTTGTTTTAATAGTTTGGCATATAAATGTTTTCCATTGATATCTAAGTTAAAGAATTCTTAATTGCTCCTTAGGTTAGGTTGTTTCTTGCTAATCCAGATCAAAGGATTCTTAAGTGCCCTTTTCTTTCGATTATCCTCTATTCCTCATTTATGTCCCATTCTAAGAACCCTTAATTGCTCTTTCACCCTGATTAAAACCATTTCAGCCCCTTGTTCAAAAGACCTGCACTTTACTCTGCCAGCTTTCCCTTTCAACACTCCCTTTAGTGAGTTAATCTAGTTTTGCTACCGTTCTATTGACTCCATAGCCGAATGCTCTAAAGACATCATTCTATCCATCTATTTTAAGTATTCCACCATTCAATCTTCAATAAAAATCAAAAACCCCCCTGAACATTCATAATTAGCCTGAAATCCCAGCAAACAAATTTAAATCATATAGAGAGAGCCCTCTCTGAGCCATAGGTTGGCTAGAGCCTATGCTGCAAAGTTGGTTTGTGGTTACCTTAGTCATTTTCTCTCTTCTAATAACTTCTAGAGAAATTTCTAAGTAATAGCAGGTGGGAGTTCTATCCATCATCAACTCATAGCTTCTACAAGTGCACTCATCATGTCCCACTGACCTACAAAATTTGCAGAACAATTGTTGTGAATTTTGTGTATACTTCTGTAACAAGTGATAATCGTCTGTGCCATGTTTTATAGCTATTTGACAAATTGTGCACCACAAAGTAGGCACCGCACTAGCTTTTGCTTGCGCCTCCAGCCTTAAAGGCATTGGTGCTCCTCCTGCGAGGTAATTTTTGAAAACTAGGTAGTGGTCCTTGTCATGACCCCGACCCTTGCATTTTACACACCATACCTCTTCACACACTTTTGGTTGTGCTATCCTATATTGTTTCAGACTCTACATCTCAAGGCATAATTTCTTCAACTGCGCATGGATCTACTGAACTCCTAAGTTAGGATCCTGCATCGAGGTCTCATGTAGCCTCACAGAAATCTCTAAGGCCTCTGCCTGAGTCGTTATCCTCTAATGTCATAGCACACTCCTTAAATGTGGCATTAGTGAAGCTACAAGCCACTCACGATGCTATCCATCCGTCAAATTCATATTAGCTTTGTGAATAATACATTTCAACCTCTGATCGAGCTCCCAAGGAGTCTTGCCTGGTAGCTTCGTGATCTCTTTGAATATAATGATCAACTCTGCTTCACACTTTGGCCTACTAAATTCTCTATTTAGTGCTGCTTGGATATCTATGATTCCCACATTTGGATTATCATTGGAGTGCTTAATATAATAGGTCAGCGTGCAGTCCTTCAGGGCACTAACTAGTGTCGCCTTCTTTATATTATCTTCTTAATAGATCTTAGTTAACTTCACATAAACAAATATTCTATCTTGCATTCACTTAGTCAATATAATTATACACATTCGTGCATCATATAAGTATTAGAAGTGAATTTCATACTCGAAAACAAATGCATAAAACAGGAAATAAATACACAGAAATGATAGGAAAATTCTCCTTATTAATACTTCCAACTGTTACATACTCAACTTGCCCTACACACTCAGCTGTAGGGGTCCTCGCACTCAACTGCAGACTACTAGGCCTCTGCGCACTCAGTTGTAGAGCCTTCTCCTACTTTACGACCCAAAACTAGTCTTTTCTCCCCAGATCTATCTCGCATACATCATATGTTCATCTTTTCTTATAAATTCCTCTCTTAACTACTTAGAGCCTCGCACTATTTATACAATCCCATGGTTCGCAGACCATGGGTAGATCTCTACAGCCAACATTACAATAACAAAACTAATGGTGGACAACCCTATGACTCTTTTACAAACTACGCACTCTGTTCCCACAAAATGTGAAGTCTTTACATCGGAATTACAATCTTTGATCAAAATCTAGGCTCTAAGCCCCAAACATTTCCTTAAGGGATCCCGCGCCCAACATAAGGAGCAGAGCACTCCTTTCATCTTGAAGAGATGCAGTCAAGAGTAGACTATTAGATAGCACAAAAGGCACAAGTTTGATAGGCAGGCGCATCATATCCCAATGGTGTTGACAGAAGGCAATCTCGATGAGATCGCAGACAAGGTGAGAGACACAACAACTGAAGTATTGTAGCAGTTTGAGCAACAATATATGCAGACACTGGGCATGATCCAAAATGATTTGTGTGAGCTATAGATCCAAGCTAACAGGATCCAGGTGGGCATAGGCAAGCAAGCCTGACGCAAGGAAGTAGCACAACGGTGAAGCTGGAATGAACTATGGACCTTAGAGACGTACCATTGCTAGAGGGGTCCACTTGTGTAGAATCATATGAGGATTGCATTGTGATAAATACAGTGAAAGACATGGGGCTGAATTTGGCTGAACTATCACTCCATACCCTCCATGTTCTACATCATGGGTTGTCAGATGAGTTGAGGATCAGAGAACAATGCGTCCTCACTGTCACCAGTGAATTTAAGGTCAACAACGAACATACGTTCACAAAAACAACCAAGGCACTAAAGGAAAAGGAGGAGCTATAGACACGACATTAGAGACTACAAACAATGATTTAGTAGGCCTACAAGTTAGTACCTAAATTGAACATACCATACGATGTAGAGGCCTCAACGAAAGTAAGGAAATTGGTTGTTACAGTACGTGCATCAAAGGAGGAAGTCAGAAAGGTTACCATTGATTTCTAGATGAAGCTAGGAAAGTTGTAGTTGAAGTTGCAGTCCACGAATTTGCCAAAGGTATGGGAGTAGTGCACAAAAACCACCAAGGAGAACATGAGCACCTTGGAGGCGGCAGTCAATGACTGCAAAATTATGTTCGATGCAACATTGGAATTATGGACAAATCTACAGGAGGACCCAAACTTGCAGAAGCTAAACACCAATGTATGAGAGATGCAATAGAATTATGATGAGGTTCGAGCAACTACGTGCACTTTGGTGCCAGTGCAACGCCTCGCAAAGTTACAAGAAGGAAAGCAATTGTAAGCATAGGTGGAATAATTGTAGTGGAAAGAGGCATTGCTAAAGACCAGATTACAGGTGTGGCTAGAGGAAACTTGTTAGCTTACTCTATCACTTTAGAAAAAGCTAAAGGTGCTATAACAGACACAACAAACAATGTGCCTAACAATGAAGGGCCCAACAACAGAGAAATTGGTCGAACAGGTCCATCAGGAAGTGGCACAGAGCACTGTCGAAGTTGTAGTATTGTAGGTTGAGCTGGTTGGTCTTCACAGCAAGATTGAGGCACCAACGAAGTGACTCAAGGGTGAGTCACAATCTTTGTGTTGGGGGCCTATTAGGATAGGGTCCCTAGGGTCAATTTTTGGGGTTAGTTAACCCAATTTTTGTATAATTTTTTGTAAAATATGTAAAGTCTCCAAGAAATATGGATGTGGAGCACGTAGATAGATAGGAGTCAAAGGGGTCTAAGCCTCTTGTTTGGGTCAGTTTTCAGATTCTCTCATGGTCCGCGGACCATGGTATTGTATGAAGGAAAGTTATAAATAGTTGAGTCATAGCGGGTCTCAAGGAAAACTTAGAACAAATAATTGTGAACTGTGAATGGTTTTTGTTGTTTGGGTCAAGTGTTAAGGCAAGAAGCTATGCTTCCTGTACTTAGGCAAGAAGGGAAAGTCTCCTATAGATGAGTGCGCAAAAGGCCTTGGTAAGTATGTAGCTGAGTGCATGGACCCCTACATCTAAATGCACAGGGTAGAGGTGTCTGTAATTTCAACATTGAAGATCAATAAAGGTTGATTTTGAAGTATTATTGTGCATTTTTTACAAATCTCTTATGTTATATTCTATCACTTAATGACATAGTTTTATGAAATAATGAATGAGTGTTATGTGAAATCAATGAATCTATCTTAATGATGCATGATATGAGTAGTTATCTACTTTCATGAAGTTAAAAGCTATTTATGTTGTGTTTTTTGATAAATTGGAAGGATCCGCATGAACTTTTATCTAGGGTTATTTATTGATGCACGAAAATAGAAAAATTATCTATTTAAGTTCTGCAAAGACTGGTCGTAGACCTTTGTGGAGGTTTGGAATCCATTTAACTTAGTTACAGTGGTGAGCCGTAGAAGGATACTAATCTACACGAAGGTAGATCTGAACTGTTAGAGCCTAAGAACTATTTATCACATGTCCCTGGATGGAGAAACCTGGTTCTAGCATCCCCCAATACTACTCTAAGTGAGACTGCAACCTGCGCTATGTAGGTTGTTGTCAAAAGGGCCAACAGTTAGGGATCTGTTGGTTGGCGCAAACAACTCTGAACCTAGGTCAGGCTCCCTTAAGCCAAGAGTCAGCAAGAGAGAGTAGTGCAAATGCCTTCAAAAAGTAAGAGGGTGTGCTTGGTGAGTGTTGATTCATATCTATGTCAAATTTCTTTCATTGTGGAGGGGAGGAGAAGTGAGCATCTAAGAGAGAGGTAGTAGTACCACCCTAGTAGAGACACACATAAACAAGAAGGATTCATACAACATTAAGAGGAATAGTCCATAGATATGCAATGACCATTGAAACCAATGTAACAAGGAATATGTTTCTAATATCCAGTGGAATAGTCCATGAGGATGTGACAGTGGTAATAACAACTACATCACATTCTCAATATGATAGCTAGAAAAATAACTAAAATAGTTCAACTAATTTAGCACTTATAAAACCAAACATGAATTACAAACATTCACATAATAGTATTACAAATATCCATAATCCATGCATGAAGAACATGGTGGCCCATAAGGATTTTGATATTAAGTAAAAGTTCCAAGACACATGTAGACAATGAACAACACTAACTCCAATAGTGGAGCATTGGAGCCACTCCTTGCTCCTCAAAAGAACTAGCTTATCTCTCTAATGCCTTGCGGGGGGAGCCAAGGTGAAAATTCCTTTGCTCTTACAGTGAGGTTATATATATAATAATGAGGAGGTTATGCTTCACCTTCCTTGTGACTCTTCATCTACCATCATGATTGTTTGACTTCCAATGACTTTTTAACTTGACATGACTCTTCATATTCCATACCTATCCTTTAAACTTTCACTTTAAAATACATTTCGAAACATGAACTACGTAATCCACCATAATGGTGTGGCATGTGACAACTCATGACATGACACTACTGACATGGGTTGCATGACAATGTGGAAATGTCAAGCCACTGTTGCTGTTGTGTGTTGCGTTTCTTCTTGAGACTACTTTTCTATCCACCTCCGCATGGCTTGGAGGTAAGGAATCTTCAATGATCTCGAGCCTTGAATTATGATCGCAAACTAGAGACCATTTTATTTCTATTGGTTGATCATCTTGCATAATTAGCTACAAATATCTATTTTAGCATGTTTCCCTTATTCATATCCTTCCCCATAATCTTGCAATGTTATGATAAGGTACCTGTATTTTCAACTCACTCATGACCAGATGAAATCATCTTGAAAAACCCCTAGTCTAAGATAGTGCATATTGATCCATTGACTTAGCCAGAACCAAGGAACATGAGTGAAGAAGGGATGATTGACTACACATTTGCATAGTTAAAGTAGTTGAGGGTGAACCTTAAGCCTTAAAACTGCACAATGCACAGTCCAGGTTGTGCTGAGGAAGAAAAGTGCACGACTCTTGGGGTCAGTGTGACAGGATGAGAGGGATAAGTACTGGATGAGCATACTGTACAGTTCTAGGAGATAGGGGAGGCTAGGATATTACATGTTTTTTCATCTCAGGGGCTCAAGGGATCCGCTTGAGGCTAGATATTACGTAATGCAAAATTGAGGCATAGCTGGGAAGAGGGATTGCGCAATTATAGGAGCCAAGGCTGGGGCTTGAGCATTGGAACTACGCAATTTAGTGGTCCTAGAAGGTAGGAATTGTGCATTACATAGTTTCAAGAGGCAAGGTCATAGACAGAGGACTGAGGCTGTGAAGTGCATAGTTTAGGTCGGGTGAAGTTGGGTTTCTTTGCCAGGAAGCTTTTCAAAAATTGGCTAAATGTGGGAACATTGAGGCTGATGTGAATAGTGATAAGACTTTGATTATGATCATACACTTAGAATACTCGAGGATGAAACAACCTAAACCATCCATGAAACACAAATAATTCATTTCCCTTAGTTTGATAGATTACAACAACTTACAACAAGTGTGACACTAAATATACACTTTGCGATGACTATGATGACACTTGTGTGACAGTGCTTGAAACTTTGGAAATGAGCATGATGGATGTTTACATGGTTAGAAAAAATCATTTACACAAAAACGACCACTTGAAACCACCATAACTGGCTTACACACATTGTGTGATAGGTAACATGCAAAAATACAACATTTTTTCTATCTTGAAAAAGAGACTGAAACTCCTCAAGAAAACACATGGAATGAGTTTCAATGTTTGCGATGACAATGTACAAGATCGAGGAAGGCTTTAAAATTGAGTGTAGGTCAAAATTTTGAAGGGTGTTGTAGCAGTGACAAGAAGGCTTGAGAAGTTAGGAAACTTCTACAATAATAGACCCCAAGCCAACTCATCCACAAGTGGGTCAAGTTTATCTCCTTGGGAATGAAAAACTCTAGAAACATTTTTCACAATTATGAGATTTTTCTCAATTATCTCAATTATGAAATAGTTATCATCTCATAATTATAATATTTTGGCAAATTGATTATGAGAAATAACTTAATGGTGTACTTCACCCCTTTTGTCATGGGATACATTTCACATAAATAAAAGAAAACGTGAAAAGGGATGCATTTTAGTGAAGCAACTAAGGTAAGTTGATAATGGGTTTCTCTCACTATAATGGAGTGGAAAATAGGGTTATAAAATATGCCCCCTAATGCATGAGGTCAGAAGAGAAACTGTCGTCTGAAATGCATTACAATAATACTCAAAGCTCAAATGAGAGGAAGGAGCCAAGACTACGAAGCTAGATCGGAGTTACTCAAGTGTTGAAGTCTCAAATCTATTGATAACATCCCTGAGGTAGGAATACCCATGCTTAGTCATAAGAATATACTAAACATGGGCTCCATAGAATACACCACGGATCCATGACATGAAATGCTAGAACATGGCAACGAAGACATACAAAGTGCATCCATGTAACCCAACAGATAGAGCATAGCCACTAGAAAATACAATGTGGATCTATGTCACAGTATACATTAGTAGGAATATGGACACATGATAGATAGAGAAGCGTCCCAAGATATTCTTCAAAGTACATAAATGATATATAATTCCAACGTAAACTAGGAAGGATGCCATATAAGAGTGAGGTGTCCCTAACCCAAGGTCTTTGACATAACCTCGATGGTACGAATCCACATCATGCGAATAAGTGAGATGATGTTGAACATGGTAGAAACCACCTAATTACCATCCAATGAGGTAAATGAGTAAGAGACATGAGTGAATCCACCAATGAGGAAAATGGACCCCAAGGTATCTACTAAATTCCATGAATTGTGAATAAATGAGCTAATGTCGAACACCATTGAACTCGGCCAATCAGGAGCCAATGATGTAAACCCAATTTTAATGTGAGGATGCCTGCTACTGATGTCTGAAAGCTCCAAGGTATTGTTGGTTCCTAGATAAAAATCCTGTAAATTGAGGTTGAGTCGACGAGATAATATCTATATAAGGAGGGCCTTGATGTATCCCCTATAAATCAACATTAAACAAACCAAGATGATGCTATGTATGGATGAAGTCATGAAGTGATGAAGTAAAATTGTCACAATGATGACCAACTTAAAAAGGTTAATAGGCTACTAAATATGGCTGACACAAGTTGAGACTTCCCTTGAACACATATAACCACAACACAAGAGTGAATCAACATCATGACTAATGAGCACCATGAGATATCATGCAATGATGTAGGAGTCATCGAGGAATTCTCCATGTGACTGGAAGAGTAACCAACCGAAGGAGTAGACTGACTCATATGTATGGTACAACTCCTAAGCAAGCTAAAACCTAACCATGAGATAATGAAATAGACATGTACCATGTTCAAGGGTGACACAAAGGATGTTTCCATTTGATGACTAACAAAAATAAATGATCCCTCCCTAATCTTTTTATAGGTTCCTTTTACATAATGTTGTCCCCCAAGCCAAAAAAGAGATAAAAGTATACAAGCGAGAATCTCCTAGCCAGAGTAGACTAGGGTATTCCTTTTTCGTAATTAGTCTATCCTAGTCTAGAAAAGGGTTAAACTTATACTGTGTAGAAAAAACCTTCAAGAACTTTTATGAGTATGAAGGAGACAAGTTCACTCGACAATATTTTCTAAATTACGGAGTCTGAAAAGAGATTAAAGAAAAATCATCCTAGAGGAACGAGTGGTATAAAGGATAGAAATTGGTTCTCATGATGATGGAACTAATCATGAAATAAAGAGGAAAAGAGGCTAGCTAATAGGACCACTCATCACAATGGCTCTTCCAAGAAAGGGAAAAAAACCAAGTGAAAGCGAATGGTAGCTGAAGCAGATGATGGTGATGGAAGAGAAAAACCAAGGCACAAAATACAAAAATAGTTTGATAAAGAGTGGCAATCACAAGGGACAAAAATGGTGAAATCCTACTGGGGCATAGCCAAAAACGAGATGAATAAGAGGATATGAGGCTCAAATTCTAAGTCATGCGGGTCAGAAGGAGGGATTCTAAAATGGAATAAAATGACTACATAGACACCAAGATGGAAAAGACATTCTAACTAGGGTATCCATGAGTGGGTAAGTTATACCACCAAGCTATGAGATGCATAAAGGAGAATGGATAAAACCATAACTTGATAGGGTTGGACCTAAGGCATAAAAATGGAACTGATGGGAAAAATGCAATGGAGATGGTGATATGTGACCTACTCCTATATGCAAAGTTTAAGGGAAATACACCTAAGGTAAATGGATGTCAGAATAAAAACACCACCCTCTCTTGTAAAAACCATCTATAAAGACTAGACCCATGGTTAAATCACATAATCAAAGACATACAACATGGATGAGGTAAAAATAAGACCATATATTTTTTATTTTTGAGTTCTATAAATTTTTTGGATTTTTGGCATAAATAAGGCATGACAAATACTCGCATCACACACCAAACAAAAAAAATAATAAAGCGCCACACTCCTATGTGCAATATATACAAGCACAACACAGTCTAGTAGGTCACATTAATGTGTGCCCACAACCAAGCACAAGCCAATGGTTTCTATATGAAAACTCATGGAGGGTAAAGGTACCATATGAATCACCAATGTGGGGCCATTCCAAAGGAAATAAAACTGCCCAATTTGGAAAATTTGACCATGCCAGGGACATTCTAACATAGTCATGCTCTAAAAATTAACCTGAGAACATTAGAGAGGATCAATACATAAATCAGGTACAATATGCTCGTCAACAGGTGGAAATGAAGTAGGAAATTTGTTAGCAAGTTCGATAGTAGAATCCCAAGACTTGACTCGGTCCATGGGTGGCACTTCCAAGGAGGGACAAGGATCTGTTCCCTGAATCATTCCAAGATTTATGTTAACAAGCTCTACTTGTTCCACATTGGGGAGACTACAGGCATAATCTCCCTAGATTATCAATGGTTAGATCCATGACCTCCAAGTTGACTAGCCGGGGGGGTTTCTCATTGAGGGAGTCATGTAGAACAGGCAGAGAGATGGCCCATGTGAGCAAAGAATCCTGGTCATATTCCATATTGTGATGGAAGTTTTTACCAACATTAGGAGGTTTTGATGGGACTACCGGAGAGGAAAAATCTTCCACAATAGGTGGAAAATGATGCTCACTAACTTGATCAACTTCCATAAGATCGGGCGACACCACCCAAAGATCAGGAGGTCTATGGGGTCCACATGTTCTGAAGAGATCATCTTCATGGGAGCTTTAGAATAGGATGAAGGAATGTTAGAAAGTGATAATTGAGGAAATACCCCAATAAGAGATGAGCTTTTAAACAAGCCTAGGCCAACACTCTCATATTGACCAGGGTGATTTTTGACAAGTGGGTTTGAGTTCCCCATAGTGGTAAGTTGGGTTAATGGCACATAATAGTCAAGTTGATCAATGGTCACAATATTTCCTTCATGAGGAAACAAAAGGACATAGAATACATATGAGACAATTATGGTCATGACATAGAACCAACTACAACCAAGGGTCATGTTATAGTCCAAAGAAGCATCGAAAACTTCAACATTGACATAAATGGTTTTACCTCCTAACTTAATGGAAAACTTGGGAAGAACCCCCTTAGGTACATAGTTGTGTCCATCAAAGGCTTGAAGAGTAGTGCTGGACGTATCAAGCACTAGAGAGCCAAGAGCCTTCCAACATGATGCTGACATGACACAAGTGGAAGAGCCTTCATCTAATAAAGTACGATGAATAATATTATGGAAGACATGCACAATAATCTAAAAAGTGATCTAGTGGGAAATTCAAAGATAATATTTGTTAACATTGAACATGATGAGGTTTGAGTCAAAAGGATCAACTTCACCAATTGCAGACAAAAGGGCCTTGCGTTGTTGGGGGCATCTTTGCAAAACCTTTAGGGAAAACATAGCACAAGGAGCTTGGGTAAGATCTTCAACAATACTATAGTGTTGAGAAACTTGGGTAGAAGGGTGGCGTGTTCTCTTACAAATTCCACCCTTAGGTGGGTGATAAATAGATTCCACAAGCTTATCCAATGTGAGAGGTCCAGTGGAAGTAGGTGGAGTGGGTGAGTCCTTAGAAAAATAACTCTACTTAAGAACATCATACGATTTAGCTCGCATGGTCACATTAATGTTTTATTGCACATAAAGATGAAAAAATTGTTGGTAGGATGGGAAAATCGGCCCTCGTTTCCCCCTCATGGAGGTGGAGGAGGTTGGGAAACCATTTGTTCCTGAGGTTGTGCCAGAAATGGATGAGTTAAAACAATAGGTTGTTGGGTAGAATTTGGTGATGCAAGGAGCCCATGAAATTCCTCCATCTGAGGGAATTCGTGAGTAAGATGTTCACCTTCAAATATTTTACAATGGAATTTTATCTTTTGATGGTGCCCATTGGTTTGCCCTCCCTAATTATGAGGATGCCGTTGATATTCCTTAGAAGTTTTACTTTCTATTTTATTCTTCTTGTTATACTTTTTACCACCAGGTTGTTGGTTGTTCTTAGGTCTTGTGGACTTCACCGTCATAAAATAAATGGATTCCTCATAAGAAGGTGGTTTGGCAGAGCCAAACACACTTGTTGGGGCTTCAGATGTAACAACAAAGTTCCCAAGCTGGGCAACAAGTTGGCTCACGGAATCAAAAACGGACCAAATCACAACATTATCATGTGGGTCAAGAACATGTTTCAATGGTTCAATGGAAGGCCTAGGGGCATTAGGGAGGACTTCATATAGCATGCTTGAATGCAAAAAAATCACATCTAGTTGTTTGTAAGCTAATATAGCTTTCTCCTCGGTAACGACTCTAAACATGGACACATCCTTGGAAATTTAGGGATAGGGAGATCAAATTAGCCATTTACATAGAATCTCATCAGGGAATTTGGTTCTCATCAACCTCTTCTGACGAAGCCACTCATGGAGATGACTAGAAATCAACATGACATCATCTTGTTTGAAGTTAGACAAGAGATCGGAATTGATATCATACCTTGTGGGAAGCTAGAATTGTGTCAAGAATCTCTGAGCTAAAGAGGAAAAATCACTGTAGGATGTTGTATCCAATTCAATGTACTATTTTACAGCCAGTTAACATCCATTGGAACAAACGAAGCTTAATAGAAAAATCCAAAAAGTAATTCAATGAACACCATAAATAATAGGTGGTAATGTGGGTGGATGGGTTCTCTCCATGATTTCCTTCAAACTTGGGAATATCATATGGTAATTTGGCTGGCATAGGTGGCCACCACGGATCATGTCTAATGGGGTCATTAGTCAACTTGGAAAAATCTAGTAGATCAAGAGAAGATAAAAAGGGATTATGAAGTTGATTGAATGGGTCATAGGCGGGAGAGGCCCCTAACTATCCTTCCGGTCTGCCCATATAGGGATTACGGTGCATGGATTTCTAGTGAGGGTATGGGTTAGCCCTAACATATGACTATTATAAGACAGAGTAACCAGTGAAAGAATCCCCCCCCCCCCACCGCAAGCTAAGTTCCCCCAGAGAGCGATGGACACTCGAGAGCATGGAAGCTAACAAGGTTGTAGATAGGAGGAAAGGGTGGACCATTCTGTGTAGTAGGAAAAACATAAGGAGAGTAGCTGGTGTGGATGACAACACTAGAAACAAGATTTCCTCCAGGTAAACTAGCCCCTCCAAGAAACGTACTAGTACATGGCATCCATCCAAACAACGAACTATACTAGGATTGTGACATGCTCGAAGAAACATTTCCCCAAGGCTGACTAGGAACAACTGATGACCCACCTCACATATTTCTAGAAGTTACAACACCTAATTGAGAAACATGAATCATTGGTTGAGCAAAGCTAGGTGAAAGGACTCCTGACCTTACAGACTAACTAGGAGGAATAATGATGGTCAGAGTAGAATTGAGAGTAGGCATGGAAACATTTGGGAAAATTTTGGGAGCTATGAATGAAACTAGTGGGATGCCCCAGGAAGATGTGAGAGGTGTAGATGAAGGAGTCGATATGGCCCCACTAAGAGGCAACATTCATGACATGGAATCTGATACTGCCGATGGAGAAGGTAAATAAGTCTCAAACTCTGCCATAAGGCAAATGACTGATTATGCTATAAAAATATAAGTAGGTGTCGAACGGTTAGGGTTCAGCTGCAACAAGTCAGGTCCTAGTGTATTGGTCACAGGTGGGTTGGCAGGAGCAACAGAATTGTCTGCGAAAGTTTTGATAAAAACCATGTCACTACTAGAAGGACTAGATAAGGATTCGAAAACTATGTTTTGATATAAGTCTTGAGCACTGCCAGACACTGTCTATGCAGGAGTGACAGGTCAAACTCATTTAGGAGGAAATTTGTGAAGATGACATGACTAATAGTGAATAAATTTAGCTAGGGTGAAAAATCATACCTCAACACAAATATGTTAGTACAAACACCCTAAGGCCAAAACTAATAACTCAGACCAAATAACACACAACATAAATTTCCTAAAATATAGTCACCCTCTAACAAAAATACAACAAAGTTGGTGGTGGAACAGTTATACTAGCGATTGTTATATAGGAAAATGACCTCCTCATTAGCTTAGAGGAAAAGGGCAAGATGATTGAAAGGTTGACCAAGTTCACAGGCCTATTTTCCAAGCTAACACTCTCCACAAACTACCAAGATGATTTATAAAGCTTCCTAGCCATGCATCAGGTGTGTTAGTCCCTAGGGTAACTCTGTTTGTTGCCTTGGGAGGTGTGTTAGAAAAATTAAGTGAGTTTCTAGAGGTCAAAGGGAAAGTTGACCAAATAATATATGTTGGGAACGTGTCCCCTAGGGGTCAATTTTGGGGTCAAACACCCAAGTTTTGTGGCAGAAGGCCCGAATTTTTTGTAAAGAAATGTAGAGTATTTGCATTTTGTGGTCACAAAGTGAAAATATGTCTAAAGTTAAAAGGATTTTCCACCTTTAATCTAGATAAGTTGTGTCACTTTTGACATCTACATATAAAAAGGGAAGTCTTAGAAGAACTAAGTAGAAAAGTAGAAAAATGTAAGTTAGAAGTCATGAGTCATTGGTAAGTTTGGGTGAGCTAAGAGCGAGAGTCTTAGCATAGGAAGAGGCTCTGCAGCTGAGTGCACAGAGGCCTGGGGTGGAAGTCCGCAGCTGAGTGTGCGGACCCCTGCAGCTATGTGCGCAGGGCGGATAGAGTCTGTACTAGGAACTTGAATCATAAATAAAGAGAAGTATTCTAGAATCACTATGTTCTTTGTCTCTGATTATCACATCCGATTATGATATGTTAAGTTCTAAGTTTAAATTATAATGTTAAATTGATGCGTGAATGTATCTGTTTCTATCTTTTATTTGAATGCAAGTAATAATATATGTTTACGTGAGGGTAATATTAATTGCATGATAAAGTTGGCTAACCACTAAGATAATTAGGGAAATGAGATAGTAACATAGTTACAGAGGCGTGTAAGTTCCTAAATCATTGTTTAGGGTTGTGTGAAGGATAGTTGGATACCTTCACGGAGGTTCTGAAAGACGGAAGAGGAAATACATCGATAAGCCCTAAAGGCTTATCGATTTACACAAAGACACGGATTAAGGTAGAAAATCGGTATCACAATCATCTTAGGGTGTGAAAAATTGGTTCCTACATCCCCCCATACTACGTTGATGAGACTTCGGTCTGCGCTCCATGGACTAATGCCAAAAGGGCTAGTAGTGTAGGGATTTTCTTGGTTTCTTAAGTTGAACCTGGGTCAGGGCCCAGCAAGCCAAAAAATGGTTCTGTTGCTGAGACTAGGATCTGCATAACGAGATGTGCGATGTCGTATCATTGGAATCCAACTAAGAAAGAGATTGAAAACTGGTTGGATAGAAAGATCCACGAATTCACGGAGCAAGAAAATAAGAACCCACAATTGATGAAAGAACAGTGGTTGGACAAATACATGTACATAGACATAAATGAAATCTTCTTTTTTTCCTTCTTAGTTGAGTTATACGAGTGGATCGCGAAGTTGGTAGACGGGCCAAGGAAGGTGGAGCCTTGAAAATCCAATTCTTTGGACACCAGATTTAGTAAGAAGATTGGAAGCTTCTAAAGATAAGATCGTATGCACTGTCAACCATTGTCTCGACCATATCATAGGAGGATTTGTGATAGAGTTTGCGGTTGATATGTCTGTTAGTTAATGTGAAGCAGAGTATTGCTTCTTTAAAGGACTGCGATGTAAGTATTTAAAGTCACTAAATACTTAGATTAAGATGCTCTTGTGTGAAAAATGGGTTATGCAATTACCTTGATGTTTGGAGCTACACAAAACCAAAATTCTTTCAGGGATGTAGGAAGAAAAGGCTCTAAGTATAGCTCGTTGATCAGGCCTCCTTTGAGTGACGATGAAGGAGAAACACAATCCTCTCCACTGAGCATTGTGTAGCTAATAAGATGAGGGTTCCTGCAAATACCTACACCACCTCCATCCTCATACCATCCATCTGCACCACCTCCATCCTCACCTCCACCTCTCACCCAATTTCCCACACCACCCCCACCTCCACCATTGTCCAATATGGCAAACTCTGTAAAACTGCCTTTATTCGAGGGTGTAGAGAATGAAGATCCGGACCAATTTTTGTTCGTCGCAAAGGCTGTATGGGAAGCCTAGGGTATCACGAATGATTAGATGAATAAATCCACGCTATTTAGTGCCTTGCAGGACCACACACTAACATGGTAAATTAAGTATGACACTGATAACCCAACGTTTGCATTGGCAGATATCCAGGCCGCGCTGAATAGAGAATTCACTAGACCTAATTCTCAAGCACAGTCAATTGTGGGATTCAAGGAGATCATGATGAAGCCAAGGGAGACGCCCTAGGATTTGGATCAAAGACTAAAGTGTATGATCTGTGAAGCCAACATGAACCTAATTGATGGGCAGCACCGTGAATGGTTTGTGGCCTCACTCCAGCGCCACCTAAGGGTTGCACTATCACAACAGAAGATTGGAACCTAGGAAGAAGCTATGGAAATCACGATGAGGCTACATGAGACACCAATGTAGGATGCTAATCTGGGGGTTCAATATATTCATGCGCAATTGCAAAAACTTTGTCTCTAAATGTAAATTCTGAAGTAGGATAGAACAGCTCGTCCAAAGGTGTTCAAAGAAGTTTGGTGCCTAAAATGCAAGGGTTAGGGGCATGACAAGGATCACTGCCTAGTCTTTGTGAACTATGTTGTAGTAGTGGGGCCAATGCCTCTATGACCAGAGGCTATGGCAGGGCCAAGTGCAGGGTCTTTCCTATGGTGTGCTATATGCCAGGTGGTTGGGAAACATGCGACCAACAATTGCCATTTGTTGCAGAAATTTGTGTAGATGCCACAACAACTCTTTCACAATTTATGTCAATCATTAGGTCATGACAAGCAAAATTGATAAAGTTATGAATTGATGATGGGTAGGACACCTACATACAATGTGCTGGCAGAAATGCGGCCTCCAAACCAAGGCGTTGGGGGAATGCAAGGTGAGTATCAGGGGCGCGGCTAAGGGCAAGGTGGAGGATGGCCTGGTAGAGGCCAAGGATAGATGATTTGTTACAATTGGGAGGTTTAGGACACTACACGAGGGACTATCCAAATCCAAAACGATTTTCATGCCACTACTGTACTTAGTTTGACCATGTGACTGAGGATTTCCCAATATTATTGGCTAAGATTTACGAAAAGGGGGTGCAGCCTCCGTAGCTGACGCAGAACCTCAAGATGATGAGGGATGAGCCCTATAAGGAGAACCCTAAGGTAAACATTATGTTGCGCAGTGGAACTACGACGGGGGAGGATAAAGGCAAGTGGCCTGTAGAAGGTGAATGGGTCTGCAAAGCACCAAAAAAAGAGACTGGTTTTGATTTGGAGTGCACAAAAGAAACATTTATGGAAGCAAAGAAAGCTTCACTAAGGCCTCTACCTCAAGAAGTGAAAAGAGACCAGCTGAAGAAATGGACCTATCCATGATTACCACATTCTTGGAGACATGCATGAAATTGCTTCGTGAAAGTAAGGCTGTGAAGGGCTTGTAGGAATTGATCAATCAGTGCACTGGTAAGGATGGCTCTACTAGTGAGTTGCACATGGTTAGGAAGCTTAGAAAGCACAAGGTAAGGACCAAGCAAGAAATGAGACTCACCGCGCAAATAAGGGAATATGAAATGGACCAAGTTATCCTAGATTTGGAGTCCGACGTGAATGTTTTTCCAAAATAGACTTGGGAAAGAATGGCGAGACCTACACTCCAGTGGTCTCTGATCTAGTTAAGAATGGTGAATCAATAGAAAATTATCCCAATGGGGAGGCTACAAGGGGTAATAGTTAACATTGAGGGCATGAGCGCACTGGCGTACTTTGAAGTAATAGAGATTGTGGATGATAGCAATCCCTACCCTACTCTCCTTGGAATCGATTGGGCCACTGACATGAATGGGGTAATCAACCTAAAGAAGTGAAAGATGATATTTGAAAAGAATTCGCTCCGCGTGGTGGTGCCGCAGGATCCTGCGGAAGGACCGCGCTATACAGAACCCATCTGATATTATGAAAGTGATGACAATTTAGACCAGATTTACAAGTTTACAGTGTGAGACCAGGATTGGGTAATTCCAATAGTGGATAGATGTATTTCATAGGATCCCAAGAGCTCCTGCATGTCAGATTTAGACGAAGAATTAGAGCACTGGCAGAACTGGCTACATGAAGTATCTACGATATGTTGTAATATGATGACCAAGTCATTGTGCTATATGTCATCTGAAGTCAGGGATTTGCCTCATTATGACAGGAAAATTGATTTTGATTGCCTTTTGGATGCATTTGAAAGAGAAGTACTAGAGAAACATCACTTCTAGGCCTTGGACTGGGTACTACGTGCTACGCCTTTGTTGGGCATGGAATCCCCCCACAACATGTTTTGGCTCTCAAAGCCCAAGTTTTGGTTAAATGTTTTGTAAGACTCTGTGAATTGTAGGCGCGGAGCGCAAAGTAGTGGTCAAGTCATAGGGTTGTCTGCCCTAAAGTAATGTAAAGTCATGTCGGCCTACCCATGGTCCGTGGACCATGGGATTGTATAAATAGAGCTAGGCTCTAAGTTGTAAAGATAACATAGGAATAAGAAAGAAGAATGTGAATGGTTCGAGCTTAGAGTAGGATTCTATGTGTATTGGGTCATAGTAGTAGGAAGAGGCTCTGCACTTGAGTGCATAGAGGCCTAGTAGAGTCTGCAGCTGAGTGCACGAACCCCTACAGCTAAGTGCACAGGGCAGTGTCGGGTCTGTAATCGAGATTGAAGATTAATAAAGAGAAGTTGATTCTTATTTCTATGTATTGGCTGTACCTTTCCTTCTTTATGGTTATATTGTTTTATTTGTCGCACGCACTAATATGGTTGATGAATATGCTGTAATAATCATTAGTCTTACATGAAAAAGTTAAGTAATCATATAATCACATATTAAATAGCAAGGAACTTGGGTATTATACGAGTTGCGCCCCGGCTAGGGTTGTGCAAAAGCCGCACCACAGGTTGTGAAGGTATCGCAAGTGTGCATAGTGACGGGTCAGGCCACAGACCTCTAGAAACCCATCAGACATCCCAAGGATGTGGAAACCTGGTTCTAGCACCCTCCATACTACTTCGTGTGAGACCTTAGTCTGTGCTCTATGGACTATTGCTGAAAGTGCTAGTAGTACTGGGATTTGCTTGGCTAAACCACCTCTGAACCTGGGTCAAGCCCATACAAGCCAACAAATGTGGTGTGGGTGGAGGTGGTAAATGTGCAATTCATTGTCTTCTTAAATTGACTGCACTTCTTGGAGAAACCTTTGTGAGCTCTTCCTCGCTCTCCCGCGAGGGTGAAATTAAGGGACTGGTTTCTAGCTCTTCTCTACTTAAGCTTTTATAGATCTTCCCACTTTGTGTAGTCTGAAACATTAATTTATTCATAGAACCCTCCTTTCACACAATAGCATCTTAATCCAAGTGTTAAGAGATTTAATATACTTACCTTGCAGTCCCTTGAGAAAACGTTGCTCTGCCTCACTATAGCTAGCAGTCGTGTCTACCACGAGTTCAATGATAAATACTCCTATTATTTGGTTGAGCCAATGGTCCACAGCTCCTGCGATCTTATCTTTTGATGCTTCTAGTCTACGCACTAATTCCAGAGTCCACACTATTGGTTTGTCGAGCACACCTTCCTTGGCTGTCTGCTAACTTCACAATCCACTCATATAGCTCGGAAGGAAAAGATGCAAAGAAAATTTCATGGATTTCCATATACAAGTAGCACTCCAACCACTATTCCATAGAAGCTCGTGGATTTTTGTTCTCTTGCACTGTGAACTCGTGAATCTTCTTGTCCAACCACTCTTCAATTTCTTTCTTTGTTGGATTCCAGTGGCATGACATCAGACATCCTTTATGTAGATCCTGGTCCCGACAACGGAACCATTTGTTGCCTTGTATGGGCCTGACCCAGGTTCAAAGGTGATTTATCCAAGCAAAACCCGATACTACTGGCCCTTTTGGAAACAGTCCATGGAGCTCAGACTGAGGTCTCACCCGAAGTAGTATGGGAGGGTGCTAGAACCAGGTTTCCACACCCTTGGGATGTCTGATGGGCTTCTAGAGGTCCGCGGTCTAACTCATCACTACACACACTTGCGATCCCTTCGTAATCTGCGGTGTGGCTTCCACGCAACTCTAGTCTGGGTGCAACCCATATAATACCCTAGTTCAGTGCTATTTAATCTGTGATTATCTGATTACTTAACTTGTTCATGTAAGACTAATGATTATTATAGCATATTCATCAACCATATTAGTGCACGCGAAAAATAAACCAATATAACAGTAAAGAAGGCAAGGTACAACCACTACACAGAAATAAGAATAAACTTTTCTTTATTAATATTTAATCTTGATTATAGACTTGACACCGCCCTACACAGTCAGCTACCTCAAGATGGTGGGGTACGCAGAAGGATAATTTTGGTGATTGGCGTGACTATAGGAGGATGATGAGAATACATTTTGGGTAGCCAAAATTGCAAATGACTGATAAGTATGATGGAAGGGATGATCCACGTAATCACTTGGCCAAATTGACTAAGGCTTATGGAGTAGAGCCCCATCCTAAATGGGTGCATCTATTTTGTCATACCCTGGACGTCATACCAATGGATTGGTACTTGGAAACAGAGCTCTGCCATAGCACTAAATAGTCGAACATCTTGCGCGAGGGATTTATAATGACATTTAACTTTGAGGATGGGTTTGACTGTATTGATGTGGCACTACAGGAGGTTAAAGTAGCAATCTTTAGGATACCACAAATTCCTTTGGTCCTCGTCCAACCTAATTAGACTACCTAGATGAGTCACATGCTGGAATGATATAACATGACTGCTGAATAAGAAGACAAGGATCCCCAAAAGATTAATATCCCAAAAATTGAAGGACACTGCAAGGTTGAAGGTTCGTAGATAGAGGATCCAGACATAACCGCACTACTAAAAACTAGGCAAGTCAACATTGACACAGAGGTAGAACTGAAATTTGCAAATATTGGGGACTATTAGGATGATGCAACAGTAGACAAGGTCGCTGAGTTCCTCCGCGAATATCAAGATTTGCTCCCCACAAAGTTTTCTAATTTAAAAGGGATAATAGGAGACCTAGGTGTCATAAAGATCACCGTGAAACCAGGTGTGAAGCCTGTAAAACAAAGACCTTACCACCTTAATCCTAAGTATAAGGAAATGGTTCACATTGAGTTAGATAAGATGCTTGGGCTAGGATTTATTGAACCAATGGAAGAATCCAATTGGGTAAGCCTGATAGTGGTTCGGGAAAAGAAATAGAAAGAAGAAATAAGGATATGTGTGGATCTCTATAAGTTGACTGACGCTTGCGTGCATGATCCTTTCTCAGCCCCGTTCACTGACAAAGTCTTGGATAATGTAGGCGGCTAGAAGAATACTCTTTCACTAGTGGATTCCCTGGGTACCATTAGATCAAAATCACGCCTGAGGATAGAAGCAAGAAGACCTTCAAGACTAAATGGGGATGTTTTCAGTACACCATAATACCTTTTGGGCTGAAGAATGTGCCAACAATCTTTTCGCACATATTCATTGCAACATTCAAAGACTTCATTTATAAATTTCTAGAGGTATAATTTAACAATTGGACAATGTCTGGATTGGTCAAGCATCATGTGGCAAGTCTGCGCTTGATGTTAGATACCTTTCAGAGATACTAGATCACACTCAATCTAAAGAAGTGTCTGTTTTGTGTCCCTTTCGAGATCCTTCTGGGTCATGTGGTGTGAAAACGAGGATTGATGGTAGACCCTGTAAAGATCGTGGTGATAATCAACTTGGAGGCAGCAAGGAATGTGAAATAGCTACGCGCAACTCTAGGGAATATTGGATACTATAGGAAGTTCATCAAGATCTATGTCCAGATCACCATTCCCATGGAGAAATTGTTGAAAAAGGATGATATGTTCTACTGGAGTGATGAATTCCAGAAGAGCTTGGATGTGCTAAAAGAGAAAATGGTCACCACACCAATCCTAGTCTTCCCAGACTGGAAGAAATAATTTCAAGTGCACATGGATTCCTCATGTATTGTACTGGGGGTTGTGTTGACATAGGCAGGCAAGGGGGAATTGGACCATCCTATATCATTCATGAGCAGGAACTTGTCCAAGGCTAAGAAGAACTATTCAACTATAGAGCGAGAAGGACTAGCCATGGTATACGCGCTCCAAAAGTTCAAGAACTATTTGTTGGGTGGACATTTTAAGATGTATATGGATCATTCTGGGTTGAAATACTTGGCCAATAAGCATGTGTTGGGGGGGAGATCTGCAGATGGTTATTTTGTTCCAGGAGTATGACTTTGAGGTTATTGTGAAGCCAGGATGACTGAATGCAGAACTTGATAATCTATTGCGCATTGAAACGGGAGAGGAACCTACTAATTTGGAGGAAGGGTTGCCTGATGCATAGCTCTTTGTAGTGCACGTCATGGACAGTCACTTTGAAGATATCATACATTTCCTAGCGACGTGAACTACTACATAAGGGTATATAAGCTAGGAGAAGGAGTTAGTAGTGCATGCGACAGACTTCTCTTTCATTGTATGGCACTTGTACAAAATGGGGTTAGACGAAATAATGAGAAGTTATGTACCCAACCTTAAATGAAGTAGAATTCATGCGAAGGCTCATGGAGGAGCTATAGGAGGACATTATGGAGGAAAAGCAACAACGTAGAAGGTTCTGTGTGCTGGGTTGTGGTGACCAACTCTGCACAAGGATGTGAAAGCATATTGTAGGGCCTGCGACACATGTCAAAGGACTAGCAGGCCATTACAAAGGGTTGAACTACCTTTGGTGTCATAGGTGACATTACAACCATTCGAGAAATGGGTGATTGAATTTGTGGGTTTTATTCAGGCTCCAGGAAAGAAGACATGTGTGTGGTACATCATCACTGTGACCGAGTACTTGACCAGGTGGGCAGAGGCGTAGCCTATGAAGGACTGTATAGGTGTGATGACAACAAAGTTTATTTTTGAATACGTATTGACAAGATTTGGCTATCCAAATATCTTGATGAGTGATTGTGGTATGCACTTTCTTAATGAAACAATCAGTGTGTTGACAGAAGAATTTAAGGTGTATCACTAGAAGAGTATGCCTTATCACTTACAAGCCAATGGAACGGTGGAAGCATTCAATAAGATACTGGAAAATGCACTGACGAAGGTCTACAATTCTCAGAGAAGTGACTGGGATGTGCACATACTAGCGGTGCTATGGGCCTACAGAACGAATTGCAAAAAGTTGACTGGGAAAATGCCTTTTAGACCCATATATGGTGTAGAAGTTGTGATGCCAAATGAATACATTGTACCTAGTCTATGCATAGTGGCACTCACAGGAACGGTTGACCACAGAGCCCTAGAAGAGAGGCTCGCTCAACTAGTATAGCTTGAGGAGGACCAATTTATAGCTGGAATTCATCAACAAGTTCAAAAGGAGCGAGAAAAGGCATGGCACGATCTACACATCAAACTGCCCACCTTCAAGGTAAATGATCTACTCTTGTTATATGATAGTAAATTTGATAAATTTGCAGGGAAATTTTGGATGCGCTAGCTAGGGCCATATGTTATCAAGGAAATTATCGATGGTGGAGTAGTTCAGTTGGTCAAATTGAATGGAGAACCCTTCCCGGGAAAGGTGAATGGCAGCTGATTGAAGCCATACACCGAGGATCCAGCTAGGTGACTATATGAGGGAAACATAGTCTTAGAACTCCAGGCAGCTGAAATGAAGCATGGGACTATAAACTACACTTCTCGGGTTGGAGAGATGCGCAATCGAGGAACTACGTAGAATGAAGATATTTCACACTACCCACGGAAGCACACAGGGGGCTATGCTACCAAGGAAGCAACCATGCAGAGCAATCAAAAAGTCACTGTTAAAGTCATTATTCATGATTTGATGATGAAAAAATAGCCAAATGGAGTGAGTGGCGGAGGGGGGTGGCATTTAAGTCAGACTTTATGGACCAGATTTCTGAAAATTTGCCACCAATCTAGCATTAATGAACTGATTTTGGGGGGAACAGTTGGATTTGAATTTGAAAGTGCCTATAAATTACAGGTGGCTACCCAGTGAAAAACACTTGGCATTTGAGAAGTGAGTTATTGTGCTCTCAGGTGCACATGAACCATGAAACATTTAAGCTTTTACTAGCAAGTTCTGTGTTTGAGACATTGCCATAGGCAAATCAGGAGTTATTACGTAGCATTATGTCGATGCCCACTGAAGTTATGGGTGAGGAAGTAGCAACAGCTGAGGGAGCTCTCCCAAAGGTGGCTAGAGCAACAGAAGGAGCGGCCCCAAAGGGTGTGCCTACAAAGATACTAGCTGAAGTACCAAAGTCTCCATGGATACCTAAGCCAAGGCCTACCCCGACCATGGAGGGTCCCAAGATCAAGAAGGGTAAGCAGGTCGTGCCATCACAGTTGGTGCATGCATTTCCCAGGAAACACCCCTAGAAGGTTAAGCCCACTACATAAGAAAAGGGCAAGATGATTAACCTAGAGCCAGAAGAAGAGGAGTTTGAGGATATCGTAATGGATGATGAGGATGTTGGGATGGAAATGGAGGATGTCGAAATTGTGGGGTCTGGCCCCATCACTAAGATGCCTGAGTATGTCCCTTGGTGCAAGGGAAATACCAAGGTGCCAAAAGACATTGATGAGAGTAAGGTCACTCTGTATACACCCCTCTTGCTAGACCAAATTGTGTTTGAACGATCGCGCTTGGGGTGTGTCCCCCTTTTGAAATTATAGGACTGGGATTTAGCAGACACAGAGCGGTTTCCTCACCCAGCAATGGATCAACTCATGCACCACATGTTCCACAAAACCATGGGAGTGACCGCATTGGAATCGTGAAAGTGGCTGAGAGGTTTGGATAACGTATGGTTTCTCATCTTGCTTTGGGTACCGCATTACAAATGTGCACCCATCACAATGGTGGTAATCAAATAACTACTATGCTTGGTGCATGATGGTTGTTTGTGGCTGGAGGAGACAACACCCATCACTAATAGACTGATCCATAGGATCATGTGATTGCCACACATAGGGGAAAATATAGTCATGACATTTGGTGGAAAGACTAGCGAACATGTCCTGGCAGAGGCCATGAAGGAGAAGTTCAAGTTAGTGAAGAATCTGTGTGGCTATTCCATTTCGAGCATCTATGAACCTGTGGTCAAAGTAGCCACACAACTCTTAGCAAGGTAGGTCATGTGGAAGTGTCACGCAGATGAAGTTCTGGCACCAGCTATAGCTTTGGTGGCCCAATGCAGAAAGGGAGTTTAATTTAATTGGGTGGGCCACCTCTACGGTGAGTTCCTCACGAACTACCATGAGGCACATGATCTTAGCAATACATTTCACTATGCATGGCTCTTTTTGTCCATAGTGCTGGTAGCATGGGAACTACCTGAAGACAGTCAGTTCCCTTCGGTCGCGCAGGACCTACCAAAGGCTGCGAAGTACACTTCATTGTGGGAAACTAAGGATCCTTAGAGGATGGAAGACATCAAAATATTTTGGACCTTGATGGAGATGAACGTGCACATGGACATCAACCATAAGACACAGTTGTCACCTACCAATTTTGACAGATTGCAAGAGTACATAGAATTCAAGGCTGATTTCAACCACATCTCAATAAGGGTGTAGAAGGAGCCTGAGTAGAAGTGGGATGGCTTGCCCTACTTGGCGATAGATAACGTGGTCAAAGAAGTCCTTCACAATTGGCTGGTAGAATGGCGCACTACCTTGGACTTGGCTGCAAGATCTAGCAAGACCGTCACGCAGTGGAAGAAGGATGAAGCCAAGTTGAAGATGGAGTAGTTGGCTGTGAAATGGAGAAAGGAGGCTGATACTAAGGCTAAGGTAGAGCTCATTTCCGTGTAGGACATAGGTGGACAAGTAGGAGGAGAGGAGCGTGACTTTGACAAAGAGAAATTTCCCTCACCAGAGACAGAGGAAGAAGTAGTTGAACAGATAGAGGAGGGGGGAGTAGACCTGGAAATGACTTTGTTCCATATCAAGTGCACCAGAGGTCCAAAAAAGATAGGGCCATGGAAGAAGTCCAAATCCAGCAAGATTTCTTTAGATCTGATCACCCTGTTAGACAAGGATCTGAACGATATCAGGGATACGATGTGGGATGCCATCGTAGAACTATTGTATCAGTTCAAGCAGTAGTAGCAGCAGGCACTGGGTGCTATTCAGATGGGTCTATGTGATCTGCAGATCCATGCCTCACACATGCAAACCAGCATGGTGCCCACCAATGTCGCCATTAGCACCTCAGAAGCCACAGAGATGCTACGTGCTAGGGACCCCCAAGCCATAATGTTGCTAGACGAAGCATTGACGATGGTGATTGACGCTAACAGACCCGCTGTCAGCACCCTCAAGCACATTGGACTTAATCTAGTAGTGTTTCCTAGCAAAGTGCTTTACCTTTTGCAGGATGGTGTGATTGCTGAACTTTAGGCCCACAATCACTGCGATGTGCAGGTGATCAGCGAGCAAAAGGTCAATAATGCTTAGATGGGTGTACAACATGACTTCACAAACAACCTTGTGTCTAACCACATAGATAAGAATCAACGCCTCACTAAGGTTGTGGATGAAGCATGTTGGACTGTCCTAGAGCTAGACATCCCTGAGGCTAAGCCAGTCAATGTGCGGGTTCAAAAACTCATTGTGAGAGTGCACGACGCATGCACAGAGTTGGTCATGGTTCAGCTAGAGCTGAATCTCAAGATTGTGAAGTTACAGTTGAAGGCCTATCCTTTGAATCTAACGGAAGTTAGGGAGCAGTGTGCGACTGCTATGGAAGATATGGTAGTAGTGGTAGCAAGTGCATTGAAGGACTGCACGACACTTTGTGAGTAGTCACTCGAGGTCCTTACTAGCCTATAAGAGGACCCCAATGTATAGAGGCTGGAGACAGAAGCGTGGGAACTATAGAAGCACTATGACGAGGTTAAGGCAACAACATGTACTATTGTCATCACGTAAAGGCTTGCAAAGTTGTAGGAGACCAAGGCACTAAAGGAATAGGTAGACGCAACGCAACACAAGTAAGTCGTGCTGAAGGCTCACATGAAGCCTTGGTTAGATGAGGCCTATGAGATCATGACTACCATTGAAGGTAAGTGGGAAAGTCTGTAGGAGACTCAGTAGAAGCTGCAAACTGCTAGCATAGGGCTAGTGACAGAACAGTTGATTGAGGAGCCAGGAAGCAACGCAGTGCACTACTGAGGTAGCAGTTGTCCAGGTCGAGCTAGGAGGTGTTTGCAACAAGATCTTTGCGCTAGCTTAGTGACACGAGGGTGAGTCACCATGTTTGTGTTCGGGGCTAGTGTTGGCTACGTGGGGCCTGACCTAGGTTCAACAATAAGTTTAGCCAAGCAACTCCTGGTACTACTGGCATTTTCGGCAATAGCCCATGGAGCATGGATTGAGGTCTCACCTGAAGTAGTATGGGAGGGTGCTGGAACCAGGTATCCGCACCCTAGGGATTTCTTGATGAGGGTTCTGGAGGTTTGTGATCCTAATCTACGCGTTGCGCTGCTCCGCGCAGCTTTTTATTCTTCGCAACCTATGCGTACCTTTGTATTAATCCGATCGATCCTTACTGTGCTATTATATTAGTGCTTAACCTAGTTTGTGCAAGCCCAATATTCTTATTACTAATTCAACATCCAGATTAGTGCAAGTACTCGAAAACAATACAAATGCATAAAGATAACTAGAAAATAGAAATATAGATCTATAAACAGACACACAATAATCTACATCAATCTTATCTTTATTAATACTCAAGTTCAGTTACAGACCCGACTCTGCCCTGCGCACTCAGCTACAGGGGTCTGTGCACTTAGCTGCTGACTCTACTAGGCCTCTACGCACTCAGCTGCAGAGCCTCTACCTACTACTACAACCCAATACACTTCAAATCCACCTCTATCTCTAACCATGCCCTTGCATCTATTTGGTACTTGTGAAAACTAAAAACTCCCCTTTACACTTAGAGCCTCGCTCTATTTTTACAATCAGACGATTTGTGGACCATGGGTAGGCTGACATACCATACATTAAATTACATTATTTTAGGGTGGACAACCCTGGACTCTCATGCTCCACGCCCACATTTTGTGGGGTCTTTACATTGCACTTGACCAAAATTCAGGCTTCAAGCCCCAAAAACATGCTATGGGGGGGATTCACTACCCAACAGGCCCCCAACACAATCATCGTGACTCATCCCGAGTCACTCTGCTAGTGCGGTGATCTTTGCCCAAAGTTCTTCCAACTATGTCTGTGCTATGTGAACTTCTGCAGTGCTCTGCCGTCTGTTAGATCTGCTCCATTTCTACTTCTGAATCATCTGCATCTCACTTGATTCTCTACTTTGATGTCATCTTTTAGTACCTGTGTTTATAGTCTCGCACCTTTGTCCGACTTCTCGGGTCGTGAAGACTGTGCTTTGGTCGGTTAGTCAGACAGCAACCCACTTGTGTAGGGCTTCAGGTGACTACCATTTACTCTTCCTGGGAAGGGTTCTCCATTAAGTTTGACTAGCTGGACCACACCTCCATCTGTGACCTCCTTTACCACATAAGGTCCCAATCAATTCATTTTGAATTTTTCAGGAAATTTTTCAAATTTTATTTCATACAGCAACACTAAATCATTTACCTTAAATGTGCACAACTTGATATGGCGATCGTGCTAGGCTTTCTCGCACTATTTCTGTACCTGCTAAGGGAATCCCACTAGAAACTGTTCTTCCTTTAGTTCTTCCAATTGTGCAAGCCTTTCCTCCAAGTGCTGCTATCCACAAACTAGGTACGATGTATTCCATTGGCATGATTACTTCCGTGCCATAGACTAACCTGAAAGGTGTCTGACCCATCAATTTTTTTGCATGTGGTTTTGTATGCCCATAATATGGCAGGTATGTGCAGGTCTTAGTCATTTCGCTATGCATTACATACTTTGGTTAGCACAGTCTCTAAGATTTTATTGAATGCTTCTACTCTCCCATTAGCTTGTGGATGGTATGATGTATTTCGCTGATGATATACCTAGAATTCTTTAGTGAGTGCGCTGATGGTTTCATTCAGGAAGTGCATCTCACGGTCACTCATTAAAATTTTTGGGCAACCAAATCGTGTCAACATGTTGTCAAACAAAAATTTCACAGCTGTAGCAGTCGTGCAGTCCTTAACTGGCTATGCTTCCACCCATCAATTTTAGGTATTCTATTGCGGTGATGATGTAGCATGCACTCGTCTTCCCCTGAGGTTTGATTGGTCCCACAAAGTCGATTTCCCATTTTTCAAATGGTTGCAGCATCATCTATGGGAGTGGCATCTCATCCCTTCGTGATGGTTTAGTAGTCCTTTGACATACATCATAGGCCTGACAGTTTTCTTTCAAATATTGATGTAGGGTTGGCCACCATAACCCAGCATGAAGAATCTTTTGTGTCATCGTGTGTCATGCATAGCGTCCTCCTGCAGCCCCCCCATGTGATTCTATGAGGATCTGTCCTCATTCACATTTAGGTACATATATTCGCAATATCTCATCGTTTCCCATTTTGTAGAGGTGCCCCTCGATGTCAAAAAAGTCCACCGTGCACACCACCAATTCCTTCTTCTGCTCGACTGAATATTCCTTCAGCACAATCCCTATGGTTAAAAAATGGATTATGTCTTTGAAGTGGCCATCTACAACACACCTTGCAAAGGGTTGTGCATTAGGTAGTCCTCCTTCCAAATTTGTTGGCTCCTCACTTGTCTCAATCCATGCTAAGTGATCTGGTCCTACATTTAGGCGTCCTAGCTTTATGATGACCTTGAAGTCAGTATTATAAACGCCCTAGCCATAAACTAACTAGGCCCGATAAACTAGGCCCGAAAACTAACTAACTAAACTAGATCCGCCTACCTTACTTATCTGCCCATCTTTCTTGTAGGTGAAAAGGATCTCCTGCCATAATGAAATATCATAGGGTATTCCATCCTATCAACATTAAAAAAGATATGTCCGTGACCGCCCCCTGGTTTGAGTGTACCTTTGGATAGCCCTTAATCCTTAGCTGTGGTAGACCCGATCTATAGTTGCAAGATTTCAAGCCTGAAACATTAACAGCCATCTGCAAATGCGCCCCCCCAACATAGGCTTTTTCACTAGGTATTTCAACGCGGAATGATTGGTATACATCTTGAAGTGCCTGCCAAGTAAATAGTGTCAGTATTTCTGGAGCGCGTATACCATTGCCAACCCTTCATGCTCAGTAGTAGAATAGTTCTTTTTGGCTTTGGATAGCTGTCAACTCGCGAACATGATCGGGTGATCCACGCCTTCCACACCTTCCTACGTAAGTACAACTCCCAGTGTAATACACGACGCATCAACATGTATGTGAAATTTTACGTCCCATTTTGGGAAGACTAGGATGGGAGAAGACACCATTTTCTCCTTGAGAACATCCAAAATTTTCCTACAATCATCATTCCAACAATATGTAGCGTCCTTTTTCAATAGTTTTTCCATTGGCACTATTATTTGTGCATAGCATTTTATAAACTTTCTATAGTAACCAGTGTGCCCCAAAGTAGCGCATAGTTGTTTGACACTTCGCAGCACTTCTAGATTGAGAATAATGGAAATATTTGCAGGGTCCACCATCAGGCCTTGTTTGCAAACCACATGGCCAAGAAAGTTTCGAAAGGACATGAGGAAGGTGCACTTTTTAAGATTCAGCATAATCTGGTGACATCGACAAGTATCTAGCATCAAATGTAAGCTCGCTATATGGTGTTTAACTAACCCAAATACAGTCCAATTTTCCAGATAGACCTCCAAGAACTTGTGGATGTATTCCTTGAATGAGGCCACCACTATGCACGAAAATATCGCTAGCACGTTCTTTAGTCCAAAGGGCATAATAGTGTATTGAAAACAACCCCATTCGTTGCGAAGGTTGTCTTGCTCCTATCTTTTGGCGTGATCTTGATCTGATGGTACCCTAAGAATCCATCCATGAATGAGTAAGCTTCCTGACTGCCAAAATTCTCCAATACTTCATCTGTAAGCGGTGTCGGGAATGGATCATGAACACAGGCATCGTTAAGCTTCCTGAGGTCCACACATATTCTAATTTTTCCCTTTTGTTTTTTCTCCTATACTACCATAGGACTCACCCAGTCAGATTCTTCCCCTGGTTTAATAATTCCGGCTGCAAGCATTTTGCCTAATTCATCGCAAACCTTTTCTTTATACTTAAGATTCAAATGGTAAGGTTGCTGCTTAACTGACTTTGTGTCTGGTTTCAAAGTGATGTTCATCATCCCTAAGTCGCCAATGATCCCCTTTAAATCCATTATTTTGGTCGGGAACAAATCTTGATATTCGCGGAGTAACTGGGCAACCTTATCTACTATAGCATCATCCCAATAGTCCCCAAGCATCGCGTACTTCAGCTCCGTGTTAGTACCAATGTTTATCTACTTTTTTTTAGCGACACAGTGATGTCGGGATCCCCAATTGATGGTCCTCGAACTTTGTGACACCCTTTAGTTTCTGGAATATTAATTTCTTGGGGGTCATCATCATCCTCCTCTACTTGCACATTATAACATTCTAGGGCATTACTTAACTAGGTGTCCCATGCTAGTTGAACTACTTGCCGGGGTTCCTGTGGTGTTTTGAAGATGGCGGCTTTTACGGCTTGCAGTGCATTGTCAACAGTATTTGACCATCGGTCTTCAAATGTGAATGTTAACAAAAATCCCTTATGCAAGACATCCCATTCACCCATACCATGTCATAGTTCCATCTCAATATAGAAATTCATGGGTATGACATCCAGGGTATGGTAGAATAAGTGTACCCATTTAGGTTGAGGTTCTTCCCCATAGGCCTTGGTCCATTTCGCGAGATGTGTGCATGGGTAATCTCGTCCATCGTATTTATCTTCTATTTGTAGTTTTGGTTTCCCAAATCTTGGGTGCATCATCCTTCTACATCCGTACCAGTTTTCAAAATTTCCTTGATGTGTTCCCCACCAACGCATAGGTGTCATGCGCAGTGCCCACTTCATCGTATCGAACCGCTATTGGTCTAGTACTCCACTTTCAAACTTGCTTAAGAATTCATCCACCACTATCAATCCATCATATGTTGGAAAATCTCGGGCCTAGGTTGTTACGCAACGCAGTGATCTAATCATCATGTTGCAACTTTGTGTTGTCACTTTGTTCAACCGATTGTGCTAGCATTCATCTTCTTCGGCTGAATCCGTGGTGCAGGAATTTGCATGCTCCCACGAGATCCTTCCATATATAGTTAGATTCACCCAATTCTAATCTCGTGCAGTTATCTTATAGATACAATCTAGCTCATCATCGCTTCTCATGCATAGGTTCTATGTAGCACGCTCCTTTGACTGGATCTAGCGGAACTACTATGCGTAGGGACTTTTTCTTGAATATCATCTTCCGCTTCTTTAGGTTGATGACTTCATTCATATCAGTGGCCCAGTCTATTCCTAGCAACGCAGGATAAGGATTTCTTTCATCAAGAATCTCTATTACTTCAAAGTCCGTATGTGTGCTTGTGCCTTCGATATCAACTGTTACCCCTTGCAACCTCCCCATGGGCAAAATATTCTATTGGTTCACCATTCATAATTGAATAGGGGACCACTATAACGCGGGCCTACCCATGTGATGAGCCCCGAATTGGGTAACTTATTGGGCTCATTTTTCCTCATTATCCTTGTTCAATCCTCCATTTTTCATAGATTATGCATGTTTTTTAGTATGTTTATGTCATTTGAACGAATAAGGGTGGTCACTCTACCTAGGAGGCTAATACGTGGTTACTTCAGGTTTTTTGGAAAAATGTTGGAGCAAAACCAAGCAATCATGGGCTAGGTGACAGCCAAGCTTGAGGTGAGGATTCGTAGGGGGGTTGTCTCTGACATTAAATGGCCCTTCCTCGGGATCTCCACCCTCAACACTGAGCTCACAGACCACCAAAACGGATCCTAAAGGTAGCCAAGCAAATTTGGGAAGAGGGACTCTCTACTAGCAGTTCGGACAGCCGAGTCCCTTGAATTTAGGGGGCCTGCTAGGCCCCTCGTGATGTATAAGTAAGAAGGCCTCAACCTTCATAGTTTACTTTTGGAAACTATTGTATTTTTTTTTCACTATACTGCTGTCACTTTCAACTCGTTTTCTTGTAGCCATTGTGGCATAACTTTCGGGTGATGACTATTTTTTTATAATGACAAGAAGTCCTATTTGGTAACAGCTCTGAGTTCTTTATAGGAGCCATAGCTCTTAGGGTTGGGCCCAACTTGAGAGCCACGACCTCCTTTATGTATTGTTATTTTTCCTTTATGCATCATTGTTTCTCCTTTATGCATTTGCAAAATTATTTCTGTTAGGCAGATTAAATTGTGCTGATTAACTAGGTCACTGTTGATGGTTAGAAAGGATTTTGATGTTTAGATTAAGTTGGTAGGATATCAACAAGGAAAACACTTTAGAAAAAGGCCAACGAGCACCTTTTGTTTCACCTCTCCCTCATAGGATCAGGGGTTGGGATCAAAGTAACCTTGCTATCCCAAACAAAAACAAAATTTTTGTTTTGCCATGCAATCACTAATGTACGATTTTTGTTCGTAGAAGTTGGTTACATGTTCAGATCTTTGAATGCTTCATTGCATAGTTAATATACATGGTTTCCTTGCAAATAAAGCTTCTATTCATTTACTTTACTGTTAACTAGATCAGATTAGGTTGGCATAACCAGGTCTTTGATTACTTGCAAGTCTTTATTGGTTCAGTTGGAAATATACATTGCAGAGCACCTGTACCACTTCTTCATCCACTCAAACTTCATTAGACCCATCTGTTCCATCCCCTAACTAGATTTCTTGCCTCACATTTGTCATTTTGCCAACATAACCCTACCTTTTTGTGCAAACATTGTTTTAGCCCTCTTTGAACAAATTCAGTCATCTATACCTTCTCTCAACTCCATCCACCAGTCCGTGGACCACTTCAAACCCCTATCCTACCTCCATATCCACTCCTTCATCTTTCCTCACTCATCCATCCTCCAAAATCCCATTTCTGAACATCCTGTAGAAATTTCTGAACATCCTGTAGAAATTCCTGAACATCCTGTAGAACACCTGCAAACTTCCTGTAGAAGCTCACAAATGAGGTTTCTGGATAGCCAAACTCTGTGAAACTCTTTGGAAGGGTGTTAGGGACCCCTTAAGCCCTCTCTGAACCTTCCCAACCTCTTCCAAGCATTTCTTCTCGTCGATCCATCTCTGCACAGTCAAGAACAGTGAAAGCCTATGCATGATAATTCTGACAACTTATTCAAAAATGAAAAAAGATGTTTTCTTCAGATAGAGGTAGTCTAGGCACATGTATTTTACCTTCCTAGAAGTAATGGAATCTCTTTCAGTAGCTTGCATTCTCTTCTTTGCATCAGTGGGACTAGCTGGTCAGATTAGGGTTTTCTAGGGTTTACGCTTTCTTTCAGCCCTTCAGTTTCTTTTCGTGAGTAGATTAGCTTCCTTCGAGTTAGCTTCCATCCATCAGTTAACAGATTCTTCTCAAAGATAATAGAAGTTGGCTTGAGCCCCTAGTGTACTTGTGTCAGCTAACCAAGTGACAGCTGTGGCAAGAGCTAGTACTTGTGCATATAGCACCGTCGCTTCCAAGTTTGTTACCAACTACCGGGTTGATAAAAGTAAAGAAGGGAGTCCCAGGAGTTGCAAAATTATTGCTGCAATACTGGAGCCCACCATTCTTTTTGGTGCCATTTCCGGGGAAGCGTCAGAGTATTTGTGATTGCTGCTTTTCTTCTATTTTCTACTACGACCTTCTGCAAAGTAGTTTATTTGATTTCCATTCTGCAATTTCGTTTCCGCAAAAGTAGAGTAGACATTTCCTTCTTTCATATATTAGCATTTCAATTCCGTAATTTCAATTTTGCAAGTGTAGCTTAGCATTTCAATTCTGCAAGTGTAGCTTAGCATTTCAATTCCACAACGTAGCTTAGCATTTCAATTCCGCAATTTCATTCCAGCAAAATAGATTAGTCCTTTCTTGTTTTCATTTCCATTCCACATTTTCATTTTAGTAAGATAGTTAGTTGCAGTTCAATATATTTTAGTTTTGTAGGTACCAGCAGAAAAAGCAAAAGCAACCAAAAAAAAAAAAAAACTTTCCATTTCATGCCTCGTAGGAACAGAGATAAAACTAGAAAATTCCTACCCAACACCCCCACCACATCACTGAGTCAACCTTCTCTCTTCTTTGGTAATAGTGAGCTAGAAGAACCTATAGGTGAACCTCCTGAGATATACGAAGATCCTATAACAGAAGAAGAGCTAGAGAACGTTCCGTCTGAAGCCATGGCTGAAAACTGGAACAGTAGAAGAGAAGATGATAGAATAGAAGGTGCCTTTCCCATTCGAGAGACCAATGGAGACATGAAAATGAAAAACATAAGTCCCTCATCTTTACCTCACTTCCATGGATTGACTACTGAAGACCCTGATACCTTCCTATTTGAGTTTGTTGTCCTTTGTTGAACTTACGACTATGCTGAGGATGAGCAAAAGTTGAAACTATTTCTCTACCCTCAAGGATGCAGCATTATGCTGGTTCATGGGGTTACCTGGAAACAGTATCACCACTTGGGCTCATATGCAGCAAGCTTTTAACACCAAATACCGGGACTACTGTAGGTCCAAGGAAAGCAAGGGAGAGATCTTTCGGATGACCATGGGAAGTGATGAGTCTTTAGAAGATTACGAGGAAAGGTTCCAACTTAGTTATAAACGGGCCAGGTGCACACTTGACCCGGAATCTCTGAAGTTGGTTCTGCTCTGAGGAGTCCCTGAAGACCTTCTAGAATACCCTTCACATGCTGGCTGGAGGGGACATCTACCAACTACCTTATGAGGACATAAAGGCCGTGTTTAGAAACCATTCTAGGGCAGCCCAGAAGAGAGGTAGGGGGAATCCACTTTCAGCTAGTACCACCTTCTCCAAGCATGAGTTTGCTAATCAGATGGAAGACCTCAAAAGTGAGATGAGATAGACTATTGCCATGCAACTTGATACCTTCCGAATTCAACAAAATAAAGAGGAAGCTAAGAGGGCTTTGGCCATTTTTTGTCCCAGATGCACGAGGAAGCACCCTAAGAATAAGTATCAATTACACTTAGTAGAGGTATGTTTTGTTTGTGAGGAAGACCACCCCACCAATCAATGCCCTACCTTGCCTAGATTTAAAGCCATGTACCTAGGGACTAAGGCGGCTACTGAACCTCTCTACTTCCTCAACCAAAGGAGGCCACATGGGCCCAGACCCTACTAGCAGGGGATGCAAGGGACATCCCAAGATTATTATAACCCCAACCAATCTGCTCATATACCTTTTTGGGCCCCCCCTTCTCATCCTTCCTGGTCCACACCTCCTCCGTGGTTTTATCCATCCCCATACCATACTCAACCTACTTCTCATTCGTTTCACTCACATGCCCAGCCACAACCTCAGTGGAATGCACCTCAACTATGGTGGAGGCCTCAATACAACCCTCCTCCTGCCATTTTGCCTCCACCACTGGCTCAACCACAACCATTACCTCCTGCTCCTTCAAGACAACCCCAGATGCCTCCTCAACTGAACCCGAACCCTAACAACAGACAAGCCCAGTAGGTATACATTGGGGAGACAACATACCCTACCTATGATGTGGAGATCCAGGAGATCAACCTGCGATCTGGGAAGGTCCTTCTAGAGTGCCAACCTCCTCCCCTAGAGGAGGAGGAAGAGAAACAGGAAAGTGAACCCAAAGCCATTCCACCCTTTCCTGAGCGACTAACAGTAACCAAGCAACCCAACCCAGAGGAGACTGAGCTTCTGGGAGAACTCAAGTAGTTGTGTGTGAAAATACCACTTCTCCAGGCCATAAAAGATGTACCGATATACAACAAATTGATTAAGGAGAAGTGTTTCAGGCACCCAGGCAGACGAAGGAGAGATGCCTCAACTATCAATGTCATAGGACAACTGTCCGACCTTATGTTGGGGCAAGTGATCAGTCCAAAGTATTTGGACCCTAGGAGTCTTGTAGTTGATGTTCACATCAATGGCACCATCATCCCCCACACCTTGATTGATCTAGGGGCTTCCATTAATGTGATGACTAGGGACACCATGCTTAAACTCAACCTTCAGAGTTCCTTAAGGAAGACCTCAACAGTACTGCAGTTGGCAGACCGCTCCACCGTGACTCCCGAAAGGATTGTGGAAGATGTCCTAGTCTCTGTTAACTCTTGGGAGTACGCTGCAGACTTCTTGGTCCTTCAGCCAAAGGCAAAACTCACTGGATACCCCCTCACTTTGGGAAGGCCTTGGCTAGCTATTGCGGATGCTTACATCAGCCATTGAGCGAGAAGCATGACCATCAAGAATGGGCCTATGTCCAAATAGCTGGTCCTATACCCTTCTGCCCAACCTCTGCTAGAACATGACTTACCACTCTGGTTGGAAGAAGGAGATGAGGACGAGGTCTACTCTACACCATTGTGCACAGTGGAGGCCACCAGGGGAGGTTGTCAAACCGAGGATGATTTGATTGAGAATTTAATCCAAAATCCTCCTCCTGGTGCACTGTCCTTAGAAGAGTTGGTGGAAGATACCCAGGCCAGTGTTTTAGTGGACCTTTGTGTGACTGATCCGACCTCTCCCAAAGTTAAGAATGTGGAGTTTGGCCCTAAAAGAACTTTAAAGATCATCTCCTCTCTCTCTCCTTCTCACGAAAAAGTGCTATGTAGCCTTTTTAACTGCCATTTGGAGGATTTTGCCTGGAGCTATAAGGAAATGAAAGGAATCCATCCTTCGGTCTATACCCATCATATTTACATTAAAGAGGACTGTAAGCCAGTCAGGCAGCCTTAGAGGAGAACGAATCTGGCCCTTAAGGACATCATTAAAGAAGAATTGAAAAAATTGTTGGATGTAGGATTCATCTACCCCATCTTGGACAGTGAATGGGTTTCCCCTCTAGTGTTGGTACCCAAGAAAAATGGGAAGTGAAGAATCTGTGTAGATTACAGAGAACTAAACAAAGCCACCAAGAAATACCACTTCCCTCTGCTTTTCATAGATCAAGTGTTGGATGGACTGGCAAGGAATAAGTTCTTCTCTTTCCTAGATGGGTTTAGCGGGTATAATCAGATCCAAATCAGCCCAGAGGACCAAGATAATACCACCTTCACTTGTCCATGGGGTACCTTTTCCTACCGAGTCCTTCCCTTTGGGCTATGCAACACTCGTGCCACTTTCTAGAGAGATGTATTGAGCATATTTGCTGAGTTGGTTCATGATTCGGTGGAAATCTATATGGATGACTTTACTCCTTATGTGTCTAACTTCCAAGAAGCCTTTTCCAACCTCAAAAAAATTTTAAACAAGTGCATTGAGATGAACCTGTCCCTCAGTCCTGAAAAATGTGAATTCCTGATGACTGAAGGGACCGTGTTAGGTCATACCATTTCTCGTCAAGAATTACAGGTGGATCCTAACAAAATTTCTATCATCAAAAAGGTTCCACCTCCTCAGAAAGTAAGAGATGTTTGCAGTTTCCTAGGCTTAGTGGGATATTATAGAAGATTCATTAAAGATTTCATCAAGCTAGCCTCGCCATTGTTTAGCCTCTTAGGAAAAGATGTTGAGTTTAAATGGACTGACGACTGTCAAGGAGCTTTGAATGAGTTGAAAGATAAGTTAGTGTCCGCCCTGATCTTGAGAGGCCCAAACTGGGCCCTACCTTTCCACATCCACACTGATGCCTCGAACAAAGCCATAGGGGTAGCCTTAGGAAAAGCTGAGGAGAAACTTCCATATGCCATATACTTTGTCAGCAAAAACATGTCCAAGGCAGAAATGAACTATACTGTGACCGAGAAAGAATTCCTCACCATAGTCCATTCCATGAACAAGTTCTAACACTACATCACTAGTTATCAAACATTTGTACATACTGATCATGCTACGATTAGATATTTAATGAATAAGACTTATGTAAATGCTCGTATCATTAGATGGTTACTTTTGTTGCAGCAGTTTGATTTGACTATCGTCGAAAAACTGGGTAAATAAAATGTTGTTGCTGACTTCTTGTCTAGATTGGATTTGCCTGCAAGTGAAGAAGGAACAATGGATGACCAGATGCCAGATGAACATCTGTTTTCTATTTCAGTACTCTCTCTGTGGTTTGCTGATATAGCCAACTACTTGGTCTCAACACAGTTCCCTCTGCATCTATCCTCAAAGGAGAAGATAAGAATCGTGAGGAAGAGTGCCCCACTCACTTGGATCGGGGGCAACCTGTTCAAACTTGGCCCAGCTCAGATCTTGAGGCATTGTGTTAGGGAGGAGGAAGTCTTTGAAATTCTCCTAACCTATCACAATGGACCCTGTGGAGGCCACTTTGCAGCAAAGAGGACTGCCTTCAAAATTCTACAGGCAGGCTACTATTGGCCCACTCTTCATCAAGATGTCATAAGATACATTAGCCAGTGTGACCGATGCCAGAGGATGGGGAAACTGACTCCAAGGGATGAAATGCCTCTCCAACCTCAGCTGAACCTCAAGCCATTTGAGAAGTGGGGCATGGATTTTGTGGGTCCTATCAACTCTCCTTCAAGGAAAAGGTCTTACATCATTGTGTGCACCAACTACCTGACAAAGTGTGCAGAAACAAAGGCAATCAAAGCAGCGATAGAAGAAAAGGTGGCTAAGTTTTTAAGAGAAAATATCTTCTACAAATTTGGCTACCCAAGAGAGTTATTCACTGATCAAGGAAGCTAGTTCACCTCTAACTTAATTGAATACTTGCTCGCTCATCACAAGATCAAGCATAGAACTTCCACCCCATATCATCCTCAAGCAAATGGGCAGGTGGAAGTCACTAATAGAGCATTAGAAGGGATTTTGACTAAGGTGGTGAGCATCAGCAGAAAGGATTGGGTAGATCACTTGGTTGAGGCCACTTGGACCTACAACACCACTTGGAAGACCACAACCAGTTTCACACCTTATGAGCTGGTCTACGGGAAGAAAGCACTGCAGTCAATAGAGTTCGAGTACAACACATTGAGGATGGCAGCTCAGCTGGACCTAGATCTAAGCCATGCTCAACGTGAGAGGTTATTGCAGCTGAAGGGGTTAGATGAACACAGAATGCAGGCCCTCCTCCACTCAGAAGTGGTTCAACTTTAGAAGAAGATATGGAATGACTGGCACCTTAATGAAAAGCAATTCCAGCCAAGAGATTGGGCGTTGCTGTATGACTCTAGACACAAGGATTTCAAAGGGAAGCTGAGGACAAGATGGCTAGGACCATATACAGTGGAGAAATGCAATGAAAATGGTTCAGTCCTTATCAAGACCATTGATGAAGAAGCCATCCCCATGCTCGTCAATGGGCATCAACTGAAGATCTACAGGAAACCCCTTTCGAGGTAGGAGTTCATTGAAACCGTGGAAAAAGCAGTGCTGGTAATAGAGAAGGGTTCTGCCTCTGTTCTGGCCACACCTTGATCATAAAAAAAAAAAAATAGAAAGATCCCTAGACGAAAACCTCTCTGAGGCGCCCAGGGTAGGTAGTAAGGGTGAAAACCTCATGGAGGTGCCCTTGTTGTCTCTCAAAAAATAAAGAATTTGAATAAAAAAAAAAGACCTTTGGGTAAAAACCTCTCTGAGGCACCCAAGGCAGATAGTAGGGGTGAAAACCTCATGGAGGTGCCCCTGCTGTCTATCTCAAAAGAAAAAGAAAAAAAATGAAAAAAAGAAGAAAGAAAAAAGAAAAAAAAGAAAAAAGAAGCAGGTTTAATCTCTGAAGAATTATTGCAGGTTGCAGGAATACCGTGCAGAAAAGAAGGTCGCCCAAAACAAGGACAGGGGTCCATACCAAGTTACCAGGCATCCTCACAGACACTCTCTCCATGGAGACTCATTTTTTCGAAGATTTGGACACAATCTAGTCAAGGTTCAACCTCCTACAGGAAGTTTCAGGACTTTCTACAAGAAGTTTTGCATTTCCACAGGAAACATCCTCTAGAGCCTTTGGGCAGGCCAGAATCGATTATGGAGAGGGATTTGAAGCTTGAAATCTGTTGATGGGCATGCAGCCACCCTTTTCTTCCAACAACCACTTGTTTCATCTCCTTCCACCGCCATTGCAACAATCTGGTTATGTATTCCTGCACAGTCATACAAGAGTTCTGTTTCCTCAGATTAATTTTTTTTTTCCTCCAAGTGACAAATCAAGCATGCAGAGGCTCGCACACTCTACATGTCAAGGCTCCATCAGGCCCCTTCATCTGTGAACGCAATCTTTCTCATTTCAACATGCATCCCAGGAGGAGAAGCAGCTATAGGATGTCCTACAGGAATCCTGCAGCAGCTAATCCGGCTGGAGCACATACTATGGAGACACCAGCAGCTCAAACCAGACGGAGCCGGCGCATGCAGCATTTACAACCAGAGGGTCGGGTCCCGAAGTCTTGCATACAACATCAGCCAATGAAAAAGGAGCTCCAGTGCCCGTGCACGAAGCAGCAGCAAGCAAATCCATCATTCCACATCCTGAAGCCTGTAGAACACATCCACAACCACACAGGTAAGTGTCTAACCTTATTCGTCGAATTGCGTAGACTATACTCTGAAATTTGCATGACTGTGAAATGTGCAGATTGAACAAGTTTGGTGGCCAGTCAACTGGCCACCCACTGCCAGTCGGATGGCCTCGTGGTATCAGAATGAGCCCCGTTATGCCAAAGAGACAGGCAGTTGACACGTGGGAAGTGTCTAGTCAGGGAGAATCGACAGTTTGGCAGAAATGGTAGTGGTTAATGGCAGAGAAAGGATTTGGCGATCAAAGACATGCTGAAGAATGATGGCCGTGACGTTGGCTAATGGATCGGCCTAGACAGCTCACCCCTACACCATGAATTATGCAGTAATTCAAACTTCTCGGCTGAATAACTCATGATGAACCACTGTCATTTGCACTTGCAACCGTTTTGTAGCAGAGTGCCCATCCTCCTCCTCTGCAGTTTGTTAGCCCGAGCTTCTCGACCCATTCCAACGTCCTTCCATGTCTCAGACTTGTCCAGAAGCACCGTGACATCCTCCAGTAGCCGGAACAACTTTCTATAGGAAGGAGCTCTACACGAAACCCGACATAGTAGATAAACCTGGACTGTTTACATCGAAGTTGGCAATTCGAAGAGAGGTAGGCCCGAACACACCATTCCCATGCATGATATTTTGAAAGGTGGTGAATTCAATGTGCTGGAGTAGGAAAATTAAAAGCAAGTCGGCCCGTGAATCAAATTAGTAGTTTACTTGTGGTTGCATGAAATTTCTTCGTTGGTTTGCGTCCAAGATTTTCTCCACGGGTCCTGAAGAAAATTCCTCCTGTAGAAAATTTGAAACACTGTAAGGGCTAACCGGTGTGAAAAAAAATGTGAATTTTACATGATTATATGTATGCTGGGGGGTGGAAATTGAGCTCTACACTCTGTCTAGGGAAACCAGAGTCGTCCTTCTGTACACGGGCAGTCGAGTTTTAAACCGGGGAATTGATACAAAGTAACCTAAGGGATACTGTTTTCAACGTTCTGAGGAGGAAAAAATACATAGAATTCCCCTTCTGATCAAAGCACAAGCAAAAATAGAGCATTTTTCACCATGCCAAGAGGGTTTATCAGAAAGGAACCCTCGAATTCCAAGAAACTACGAGAAACTCCTGAGGTGGTAGACCTATTTACTTGTGCAAATTGGATGACCTTCTGTGAAAAAATTCAAGGTAACGATGATGAAATAACAGAGGAGTTCCTAAGGTCCCTGAAGCCTAAATCAAAGACGCTAGCTACTGTAAATTTTAGAGGGTTGACCCTAAAGCTCACCCCACAACTCATTAGCAGAGTCACTGATCTACCATTGGGGATACCCTAGGATAAAGAGGAGAGGAAATTGGGCCAAAAGGCCAAAAAGGAATTCTTCCTACCAGAGCAACAATTTTTAGAGGATAAGAATGGGGTCTGGAGAGGCAGCCTACAGCCATTTTGGAACAAAGTCAGCCTTCAGATTATGAAATATATTACCTGTGAGGGGCGGTTTAGTAGTGCATACGGTTATCACTTCCGTTTTCTAACTGAACTTAGGCACAAGATGGATTTACCCACAGAACAAAAGTTGAGCATCCCCTACTTCCTCCTACAATCCTTGATTGAGTGTGCTATAAAACTGAAGGAAGGGACACCAGACCAGCTGGCCCATCATGGGCTTATCAAGCTCCTAGTAGAAGATGCACTCCATACCTATACTGTCCCTCTCTCCTGGGAGATTTTTTGCAATATGTCTAAGGATGATGATATCCGAATTTTGGCCAAGGAACTCACTTCCTCCAGCAGCAAGGAGAAGGAGCACATTGAGAAAGAAAAGAAAGCCAAGGGCCAGGAATCCTCGGGAAAACCACCAAAACAAGGACAAAAAGAGAAACGAGAGAAAGGCCAAGCTGCTGAGGCCAAAACCGTGGGTCGAAAAATGACACAAACACCCAGGGAGAAGATATTGTAGAGTAGGACAGCAAGGACTGAAAAAGTCCAAGCAAATGAAGGCACACCCAAGGCAGCCACAACCAAACTAAAGGAGAAGGCACCCCTAGCCAAGCAAGCCAAAACAGTGCAAATTGGTTCTACAGGGAGCCAGAATGCCATTTCTACAGGAAGCCCAAAAACTTCTCCTACAGGAAGCCAGAAAACAGTCAGCACAGGACTTTCTACAGGAAGTCTAGAAAAAGGGAAAGGGAAGGAAGAATCAACTGAGGTTCTAGCTAGGGAGGCAGCAGTTGTGTTGGCCACCCTTAGCACATCTCCAAAGCAAAAAGAAAAGTGGAAGAGGGAGCCTTCCATGTATTTTAAGGCAAGAAGAAGCAGGAGGATTAAAACTAGTAGACCAAAAGAGAAACAGTCCAAAGGACCAATTACAATTGTAGACACCCCATCCAAACAAAAGACATCCATCACATATGAGCGGGGAAGCGCGAAGATATCCACATGGAAAGAAAGGATGGAAAAGTTGAACTTAGAGGCCTCTCTATAGGATGCCAAGGCTGCTCTACCGGAAACATTGGCTAGGCTGAAGGAGACTGAAAAGATGGAGGAAAAAGCAGCCAATTCATCACTGGAGGAAGAGAAGGTTGATACCATTGCGGAACCAAGCCCCCAGCCCAGCTTGGGCTCTTACTATAACTTCTTAGAGTATGGGAAGATCATTCCCCAAAAATTCATAGTGCCACTTTTCCTCGCACTAGAGGAAGAAAGAGTGAGGACCCACACTTGCATGAAGATTGCTAAATCCAAGGGTGTGGCAGATATAGGTCCTCTGGAGGAAAATCTCAAGGAGACCCAAAAAGAATTGGCAAGGGTATGACATGTGGAGAGCTACCAGCAGGTGAAGCTGCGGGAGGAGAATGAGCTACTTAGACAGCAGCTACAGTTACAAGGACAGAGGAAAGAAGACAAGACTCACCTTTTGGGAGAACAACAGCAATAGGAGCAGGCCACAATAGCCAAAGATACCACAGAAGAACAACAGAGAAAGGAAGGAATGTAAGCTGAAATTGAGACACTAAATCGGCAACTACAGGAAAAATAATTGCAAGCAGGCCTAGAGATACAGTCTCTAAAACAACAGATACAAGAGAAGGAGGCCCAACTGGCCTGCATGGCTAGTTGGGAGATGGAAGCTCTGCAGTGTAGGCAGCCAGCCAAATCCTACGCCCTATACCTCAAGAATCAGTGGCTGCAATTTCAGATCAACACTTTGGCACAGAGAGGTATCACTCAATTTTAAAACCCCCAACAATTCATGGCTTTATGTAACAACAGTTCGTCAAAAGACAAGATCAAGCTATAAGAGTTCTACCTATACAATTTGGCCCTTCCCAACATGACCTCATGGGACCCCAACACTGCAGTAGGGGACATGCAACTTATGGCCATGACCTCATGGCTAAACCGTGAAGAAAAGAGAGCAGCAGAGGTCAGAAATGTCATGGATCGGGAACTACAGGAACCGCTACTGATTAGAGCAGAGCCGAGGGATCCCTCAGCATTGATATCCGCCCACAAGCACCTGGCAAACAACTCTCAGGACCTACTAGATTACATGGATCGTCAAGCTCAGGCCATAGCACATTTTGAGGACATGGAGTGACTATTGGAGGACAACTATGTTCATGCTTGCACCCGTAGGTGGAACACATTGTACCACAACCACAAAATCAGAGAATACCACACCCCAACTAGAATGTGGGAGGCCTTGGCACGAGTGCAGAATATTTAGGCCAACTGGATAGCCCTCAAGTTAAGTCCACCTTTGCTTTTGGGGTTGCTGGAAGGAGGCACAGAAGAAGGGGAGCATAGCAAGTGGGAAGAGGTGGAAAGGAAGGTCGGAGTCCATGACAGTGAAGAATATATTACTTCAGAAGCCTGGGATGTGAGGGAGGCGATCAAGGCAATCAAGGATGAGGAACTGGACTAGTTGCTCAGAGGATGAGCAACCCATTTAGCATGGGGGTGATGATGAGCCCCAAATTGCGTAACTTATTGGGCTCATTTTGCCTAATTATCCTTGTTCAATCCTCCATTTTTCATATATTATGCATGTTTTTTAGTATGTTTATGTCATTTGAACAAATAAGGGTGCTCACTCTACCTAGGAGGCTAATACGTGGTTATTTCAGGTTTTTTGGACAAATGTTGGAGCAAACCCAAGCAATCATGGGCTAGGTGACAGCCAAGCTTGAGGTGAGGATTCGTAGGGGGGTTGTCTCTGACATTAAATGGCCCTTCCTCAGGATCTCCACCCTCAACTCCGAGCTCACAGGCCACCAAAACGGATCCTAAAGGTAGCAAAGCAGATTTGGGAAGAGGGACTATCTACTAGTAGTTGGGACAGTCGAGTCCCTTGAATTTAGAAGGCCTACTAGGCCCCTTGTGATGTATAAATAAGAAGGCCTCAGCCTTCGTAGTTTACTTTTGGGAACTATTGTATTTTTTTTGCACTATAGTCCTGTCACTTTCAACGCATTTTCTTGTAGCCATTATGGCATAACTTTCGAGTGATGACTACTTTTTGATAATGACAAGCAGTCCTATTTGGTATCAGCTCTAAGTTCTTTATAGGAGCCATAGCTCTTAGGGTTGGGCCCAACCTAAGAGCCAAGTCCTCCTTTATGTATTGTTATTTCTCCTTTATGCATCGTTGTTTCTCCTTTATGCATTTGCAAAATTATTTCTATTAGGAAGATTAAATTGTGTTGATTAACTAGGTCACTGTTGATGGTTAGAAAGGCTTTTGATGTTTAGATTAAGTTGGTAGGATATCAACAAGGAAAAAGCTTCAGAGAAAGACCAACGAGCACCTTTGGTTTCACCTCTCCCTCATAGGATCAGGGGCCGGGATCAAAGTAACCTTGTTGTCCCAAACAAAAACACTATTTTTGCTTTGCCATGCAATCACTAGTATACGATTTTTGTTTGTAGAAGTTGGTTACATGTTTAGATCTTTGAATGATTCGTTTCATAGTTAATATACATGGTCTCCTTGCAAATAAAGCTTCTGTTCATTCACTTTACTGTTATCTAGATCAAATTAGGTTGGCATAACTAGGTCTTTGATTACTTGCAAGTCTTTATTGGTTCAGTTGAAAATATACATTTCGGAGCACCTATACCACTTCTTCATCCACTCAAACTTTGTCAGACCCATCTATTCCATCCCCTAACTGGGTTTCTTGCCTCACGTTTTTCATTTTGCCGACATAACCCTACCTTTTTGTGCAAACATTGTTTCAGCCCTCTTTGAACAAATTCAGCCATCTACACCTTCTCTCAACTCCATCCACCAGTCTCTGGACCACTTCAAACCCCTATCCTATCTCCATATCCACTCCATATTTCCTCACCCATTCATCCTCCAAAATCCCATTTCTAAACATCCTGTAGAAATTTATGAATGTCCTGTAGAAATTCTTGAACATCCTGTAGAACCCCTGCAGACTTCCTGTAGAAGCTCACAAATGAGGTTTCTTGATAGCCAAACTCTGTGAAACTCTCTGGAAGGGTGTTAGGGACCCCTTAGGCCCTCTCTGAACCTTCCTGACCTCTTCCAAGCATTTCTTCTTTCCGATCCACCTCGTCATAGTCAAGAATAGTGAAAGCCTATGCATGATAATTCTGACAACTTATTCAAAAATGCAAAAAGATATTTTCTTCAGATAGAGGTAGTCTAGACACATGTATTTTACCTTCCTAGAAGTAATGGAATCTCTTTTAGTAGCTTGCATTCTCTTCTTTGCATCAGTGGGACTAGCTGATCAGATTAGGGTTTGCTAGGGTTTACGCTTTCTTTTAGCCCTTCAGTTTCTTTTTGCAAGCAGATTAGCTTCCTTCAAGTTAGCTTCCATCCATCAGTTAACAAGCTTCTTCTCAAAGCTCATAGAAGTTGGCTTGAGCCCCTAGTGGACTTGTGCCAGCTGACCAAGTGACAACTACAGCAACAGCTAGTGCTTGTGCATACAATACCGTCACTTCCCAGTTTGTTACGAACTACCGGGTTGATAAAAGTAAAGAAAGGAGTCCTAGGAGTTGCAGCATTATTGCTGCAATACTGGAGCCCACCATTCCCATGTCTGCTTTGGTAACACATTCACATTCGAATCTAGGTCTAGGATTACCTGATCCATTTCATACTTGCCAATCTGCACCATCAATCTCATTTCCCTCCCATTGTGCAATGCATGCTTTCCTAGTTTCCAGACTATGCACAATTCTCCTAACCCTATGCACCTAGTGATCAACTCCTGTAGTCCCTTAACTGCCTTATTGTCACGCAACAGTTTCATGCATGTCTCCAAAAATGTAGTAAGCGTAGAAGGATCCATCCCTGGCTTTGGTTGATCCTTACTACCTAAAGTGGAGGCCTCCGCGAAGCTCTTCTTAGCTTCCATGAATGTCTCTTTTGTGCGTTCCAAGTCAAACTCAAGTTCCTTTGTAGGAGCCTTGTGAACCCATGTATCTTCCTTGGACTGCTTCCCCTTATTGTCCCCTGTGGCTGCACCACTTTTGAGCACCATATTCACATTTGGGTCTTCTTCGTGCGATTCAGATATCATCATTTGGATATTTTGAGTTGAAGGAGGATGGAGTACCCCTTTCTCATGCATCTGTGCGATCAACGTAGGAAAATATACTAATTCATGATCGAACTTAGCACAGTATGAAGAGGATATTCTCGTTGGATTGGTACAATTGTGAGTGTAGTGCCCTGGTCCTCTGCAATTGTAACAAATTAACGATCTGCGGCCCCTACTTGGTCCCATTCCTCCTCGACCTCGACCTCGCCCTTGAAATCCAGTGCGCGCCATCCACGCTACTGGGTCGAGGGCTCGCATTTCTATATGCATCCCATATGCTTTGGTTCATTCCATCATTAACTCGTAACTACGACAAGTGCACTCGTAGTGGCCTCCTGACCTACAAAAATTACAAAAAAATTGATGTGGAGTCTGTGTATACTTCTACAACAAATGACAATTATTTGTTGTGTGTTTTTCTCCTATCTGATAGATCGCGCACCATAGCATGAGTATCACACTCAGCCCTGCCTTTGCCTCTGGTCTCAATGGCATTGGCCCCCCTCCTACCAAGTAGTTTGTGAATACCAGACAGTGGTCCTTGTCATGGCCCTAACCTTTGCATTTTATGCACCACATTTCCTCACATGCCTTTGGCCTCGGTGCCCTATGTTGCTTCAAGCTCTACATTTCCAGGAAGAGATTCTATTGTTGCACATGGATTTTTTGAACTCCCAGCCCCAGATCTTCAATTGGTATCTCATGCAACCTCATCGCCATTTCCAATGCTTTGGCCTAGGTAGAAAGTTTCTGTTATGACAACGTCGTCCTTAGGTGCAGTGTCAGAGATGCCACGAACCATGCATAATGTTGTGCATTCGTAAGCATCATATTAGCCTCACAGATCGTACTCTTCAGTCATTGATCAAGATCCCAGGGGGTCTTGCCTGGAAGCATTGCGATCTCTTTAAACCTTATGATTGACTGTTTCTCTGATTTCGGCTGGCTAAATTCTCTATTTAGGCATTTCGGATGTCTGTTATTCTTGCATTTGGGTGATCATTAGAGTGCTTGATATACCATGTCAACACGTGATCCTGTAGCACGTTCACCAATGTAGCCTTCTTAATGTTGTCATCCTTGACCCCTTGCACTTCCCACACTGGTCTTACCACGAACTAGAAGTAGTCTGGATCCTCATTCCCTACTCCTCTGAATACGGGTAGCTTGATTGCACTTGCCATGCTAAACTGCAAGTTTGGTGGTGGTGGAGTGGGTGGAGATGGAAGTGAAGGAGGTGAAGTGGGTGGTGGCGTGGGTGGAGGTGGTAACTGTGGAATGCACTGCCTTATCAAACTGGCCACACTTCTCAGAGAGACCCGAGCGAGCTCTTCCTTGCTCTCCTGTGAAGGTGAAATTAAGGGACTGTTTCTTAATTCCTCGCTACCTTTGTAGACCTTTCCACTCCGCGTCGTTCCAAACATTAATGTATTCGCATAACCCGCTTTTCACATAACAACATCTTAGTCTAGGTATTCAAATATTTAATGTATTTACCTCGCTATCCCTTGAGAAATCATCATTCTGCTTTATTGTAGCTCATGGTCATGCCTATCGCAAACTCAGTGATAAATCCCTCTATTATCTAGTCGAGCCAATGGTCCACAACTCATGCGATCTTATCTTCTGATGCCTCTAGTCTGCGCACTAATTCTGGGGTCCACACTATCGGTTGGTTGAGCTTACACCTTCCCTGGCTGTCAGCTAACCTTGTGATCCACTCATTCAGTTTAGAAGGAAAGGGTGTGAAGAAGATCTCATGGATTTCTATATACATGTAGTGATCCAGCCACCTTTTCTTAGATGCCTGCGGAGTTTTGTTTTCCTACATCACAAACTCATGAATTTTCTTGTCCAACCACTCTTCAGTTTCCTTCTTTGTTGGGTTCCAATGGCATGACATCAAACATCCCTTAAGCAGATCCCGGTCCCGGCAATGGAACCATTTGTTGGCTACATGGGGCCTGACCTAGATTCAGCAGTGAGTTTAACCAAGCAAATCTCGGTACTACTGGCCCTTTCAGCAACAGTGTGCAAAGTGCGGACTGAGGTCTCACCCAAAGTAGTATGGGAGGGTGCTGAAACCATCTTTCCACACCCTAGGGATGTCTTGATGAGGGTTCTAGAGTTTTTTGATCCTAATTTGCATGTTGCGCTGCTCCACGCAGATTTCTATTCTTCACAACCTATGCATACCTTTGTGTTAATCCGATTGATCCTTACTGCGCTATTATATTATTGCTTAACCTATTTTGTGTGGGCCATATATTTTTATTACTTATTCAACTTCTAGATTAGTGCGAGTACTCGAAAATAATACAAATGCATAAAGATAACCAGAACATAGAAATATAGATCTATAAACAGACGTACAATAATCTGAATCAATCTTATCTTTATTAATACTCAAGTTCAGTTATAGACCTGACTCCACCCTGTGCACTTAGCTGCAGGGGTCCGTGCACTCAACTGCAGACTCTACTAGGCATCTGCGCACCAAGCTGTAGAGCCTCTACCTACTACTACGACCCAATACACTTCAGATCCACCTCTATCTTCTAACCATGCCCTCACATCTATCTGTTACTTGTTAAAACTAAAAACACTCTTTTACACTTAGAGCCTCGCTCTATTTATACAATCCCATGGTCCGCCGACCATGGGTAGGCCGACATACCATACATTAATTTACAGTATTTTAGGGTGGACAAACCTAGACTCTCGCACTCCACGCCCGCATTTGGCAGGGACTTTACATTACACTTGACCAAAATTTGGGCTTCAAGCCCCAAAAACATGTTATGGGGGGATCCACTACCCAACAACCTACTAGGAACGGCTCCCTTGGGAGTCAATTTTGAGGTTAAACACCCAAGTTTTGGGGCAAAAGGCCTAAATTTTGTGTAAATAAATGAAAAGTCTCCGCACTTTGTGGTCACGGAGTGCGAAGATGTCTAAATTTAAAATGGTTTTCCTCCCTTAGTCTAGATAATTTGTGTCAGTTGTTGATATCTGCCCATGGTCCGCAAACCATGGGATTATATAAAAAGGGAATTCTTATAAGATCTAAGTAGACAAGTAGAAAAAAGTAAGTTAGAAGTCGTGAATCATTTGTAAGTTTGGGTGAGCTAAGAGCGAGAGTCTTAGCATAGGAAGAGGCTTTGCAACTGAGTACGTAGAGGCCTAGGGTGGAAGTCAGCAGCTGAGTGCGCAGACCCTTGTAGCTGTGTGCGTAGGGCAGATAGAGTCTATACTGGGAACTTGAAGCATAAATAAAGAGAAGTGTTCTGGAATCACTGTGTTTTTTGCCTCTAATTATCGCATCCGATTATGATATGTTAATTTATGGGTTTACATTATAATGTTAAATTGATGCACAAATGTATATATTTCTATCTGTTATTTGAATGCAAGTAATAATATATGTTTATGTGAGGGTAATCTTAATTGCATGATAAAGTTTGCTAACCACTAAGATAATTAGGGAAACGAGATAGTAACATAGTTACAGAGGTGTGTAAGTTCCTAAATCATTGTTTAGGGTTGTGCGAAGGATAGTTAGGTACCTTCACAGAGGTTCTAAAAGATGGAAGAGGAAATACATCGATAAGCCATAGAGGCTTATTGATCTACGTGAAGACAGGGATTAAGGTAGAAAACTGACATCACAACCATCTCAAGGTGTGGAAACATGGTTCCTTCATCCCCCGATACTACTTCGGGTGAGACTTCAGTCCATGCTCTGCGGACAGATGCTGAAAAGGCCAGTAGTGTAGGGATTTTCTTGGTTACCTAACGTTGAACCTGGGTCAGGGCCCATCAAGCCAACAATATCCCAATATTCACTCCTATGTCAGCTCATAAAGTAGGGAAACATCCAGATTCAAACTATTAGTGGGAATTTCTATTCCTAATGGACTCTACAAACAGGGAAAGAGTGATAAAGCATGGATACATCTCTGATTTTTCTCGAAAGAACTCATGAAGGATTTTTCAAAGCTTATCCTATCATGCTATATATTTGAGGCTAGGGCCATTGTGAAAGAGGTTGAAAGTATTGAAGTGATTGCCTATTGACTGTTGAAGCTTGTATTAGTGTTGGCTTAAGGGGGCCTGACCCAGGTTCAACGTTAATTACTCAAACAAATCCCTACACTGCTAGCCCTTTTGGCATCATCACGTGGAGCGCGGACTGAAGTCTCACCTGAAGTAGTATGGGGGGATGCTAGAACCAAGTTTCCACACCCTGAGATGGTTGTGAATTCATTTGATTTCCTCTATCCCTACCTTCGTGCAGGTCACTTCACTCTAGGGCTTGCAAGATGAGCCCTTTATTCTATCATTCAATACCTCCATGAAAGGGTATGATCGACCTTCGCGTAGCCCTAACCTGTTGCTCAGGTAGTTTTGTACTGCTATGGCAGTGTCCTATGCAGATTCCTGAATTAATATAAGTGACTTTCTTATCTTATCAAATAATTATAGTTAACGCCTCGTAAACAGATAATCGTAATTGCGTTCAATTATTAAACGTAATTGCATTCATTCACGCATCACATAAGCATAATAAAGGAAATTCATATATAACATATCAAGATGAATCAACAGAACAAAGACATAGAAATTGCAGACTATCTCTCTTTATTAATATCCTCCAAGTGTTTACAAACTTTTGCCACCCTGCGCACACAGTTGCAGGGGTCCGCACACTCAGCTGTAGACTTCTACCCTAGGCCTTTGCACACTCTGCTGTAGAGCCTCTACCTATGCTACTAACCAAAACTTATACTTCTTACTTCAGAGCTATGACTCTCTTACATCATTCATCATTTTATGTCTCCAAAACCACTTAGAGCTTAGCTCTTTTTATACAATCCCATGGTCCGTGGACCATGGGTAGAACTCTTACAACCGACTTTACTTTACAAAATTAAGGGTGAACTACTCTTTATGACACATAACACCTTCATGCTCCATGACCACAAAATGCGGAGACTTTACCATTTTATTACAAAATTTAACTCAAACATGAGATTTTAGCCCCAAAACTTCCCTTGGGGGATCCCGCTCCCAACAATTAGACATTGGCTCTTCAAGAGGTTAAGAAGAGAGAGAGAGGTGATGGAGGATTAAGGGAAGACTGATCCAACTAATGGTTGTAATCACTCTTTTCTATCATTTATATAGACCTGCAGTTATGTTTTCCACTCCATGGCATTGGTATTGTGATATATCTACATGATTATGCAACACTAATGATTATGAGTAGATTAGATGTATGCAGTTAGATATCCCTATGTATTACTATATTGATTTTTCAAGTTATATGTTGTGATATTATGCCTCATCTTGTTTATGTGTAGGTATTGATCTTGGAACTAGCTGAGGTGTTTTCCACTTCGCTACATTGGGTTCTCCAGCAATGCCACACCAAGACTTGAGGTAAAAATCCATCTTCATACTTTGATTATCATTTCACTAATATGGATATGTGCATGTATCTTTGGGAAAACTGCAGCTAATCTGACTCTCTACCAAGGATCTTAGGAAGATCCTTGAGGGTAACACGACCATAAAACACCCTTGCATTAATACCTATAGCAGAATTGGCAACTCCATTGGGGACTACACTTAGTTCCCAATTTTCTCCCAGAAAGTTCCCAAATCTCTCTTTCTTACAGGCCTTCCTATAATTCTTGATCCCTCTTTATGACCATTCAGGACTATACAACACCCTTCTCTCTATGCTTGGCCTTATATCTCATCCCCACAGCCTTGTTTTCAAGCCTATTCCTCATTAACACACCCTACCAATGCAAACAATGCTTCATAAAGCATTGTGGCCTTGCAAACAGAGCATTAATGCAACCACTAACTCTTAGTGTCCTTTGTTAAAATGTGTTATCCAACCACTTGTTGATAAGCAACTAGTTCTGTGACCTCATGGGTTGGGAAAGTTGCTTGTAGACTAATCAGGGATATATAGTTGTGCATGTTTGGTTGATATTTGTTTCCTGAACAATTTTTTCTTTTTAGGAGAATAACTTTACTGCTTAAGTTTTTCATGAAAAGGAAAATACAATTTTTTTTACAGTTTTTTTCTTAGTTGGTTAGTTCTACATTTATTTGGTTTTAAAAGTTGTTAGAGAGCATTCTATTTCTATTGGTTGTGCTTGTGTTTTACTATATTGTATGCATGGTATATATTGATGTATAAATGACTCCTTCCTTGTAGAAGCAACTCATTCATCGAAGTGAAATATTAAAACATTTTTTCTGCATGGTTTGAGTAAGAGTCCCACATAACTTCATACGTCAACACCCCCACCGAATACTTTAACAGATTACATTTAAAATTTACATCTTAATAAAATCAATCAACAACTATTTTTTGAGTAAAAACATATTAGTTTAGGCTAGGATCTTGGGTTAGGCAGTTGTGAGTTAACTTCCCAAGATCATACACTGAAACTAGTGTCATTAGTGAGGTGAATCCTTCTGCACTCATACTATTCGGGACCACTACAATCAAAGGGGAGCTAAATGCAAGACAACATCAGACTATAAACAAAGGTAGCCCACCTTCACTTACATCTCCTTTGGGTATTCTGTGTATTGGGGATCCCTTCGGGGATATTGGAGCTTAGTCAGGCACTCAGGTATCTTCCCACACAGTGTACTGTCTACGACCATGTCCCCCCTGATAGTGTCTATGATTTGAGGTAACCATAGTGGCCATACTTCTTAGGGATGAACACAAGGTGACTGGGGTGGGCTGCCCTAGTACTTAAATAGACGAACCTACTCTGTCTTCGGCTTTTGGGAGGGTGCTCATCTTCACGAAAGTACTTGGCCCCCTAATTTGAGGTTCGGGCGAAGTTCAAGAGTAATCGTAATTGTACATTTGGCCAGCTCTATCTTTTATCCATTGTGATACTGGGTTTCATCTCCAAAAAATAGTGGTTATCAGACAAGGCCATATCCTCTACTTGCTGATTAACTTATTTAGAGTATTTTTATTTTTTAGGTGCCAATTTGTTATCATCAAGACTTTAATAAATATCACTGTAAAATCTATCGATAAAATTTATTCATCATCGTGGCTACAAATGGCCCTCGTCATCAATCTAGATGGCTACAAGGTCTTCCCCCACTAATTGCGGATGATTTACCAAGCCCTAGTGAGTTGGGTTACCCATCTTCGGGTAATCAGTCTCCAAGATCTCACTCTGAATCAGTTTGGACATTCCACGACTCAATTTTACCAAAATATTTCTTTACTAAATGTTTCATTCATCCTTATAATCCTCTGATCACGAATCTTTCACAACTTACTTTGGCCTCCAATCCCACACAAAATTCCCACAAACATCCCGAAGTTCGAAGGGAAAAAAGGGGAGGATACAGGTACACACATCACCACCTATCATTTATGGTGCGTTTCTAACTCCATGATGGATGATAGTATCTGGATTCGGCTCTTTCCCCACACCCTTCTTGGCAATGCAACCAAGTGGTACATTGAGTTACTATGTGCGTCTTTTAATACCTTTGGCACTTTAGCGATGGAATTTTTAAAGGACTTCAAGCTACCCATCTGCTACAAAACTTGGATGGAACTCCTTACTTCTTTACGTCAGGACACTGGCACCCACATCTCCAATCACATCCATGAATCAAGACATAGGTGGAGGATAGTCAAAGTGCCCCTCCCATATTATCTATTAGCTGATTGGTTTTGAAAATATCTTCTCCCTCAAATCACTAAGGATGTTGCCTTAGGTGGTGCAGTCACAAAATACCAATCCATTTGTCATGCCCAACAATTAGATTTGATTTATTCACATTCTAGTACATTATACCGAATCATTCCCATTTCCCCTAGAATCTCCAATGCTCCTTCTACTCAGCAACCCGATGCACATGCTGATGGTATTATCGATGCTACCTCTAGGGCCGTTGTAAAACAACTTAGCGGTCATAATGCCTAGTTGTCAGCTAACCCCGCTACCCAATCGACTGCTCTTTCTACCACCGTGATAAACTATATGCAGTCTACACAAAAATCCAGTGGTAAGAATAAGAAGAACAAGAAAAATACCACTCCTTATGAAGATCAATCAACCAAGTAGTCCAACCCAAAGTAGAAAGTTCTTGCACCTCATGAGCGTGGAAATGACAAATTTGTCAAGTTCCCTTGCAAGATCTATGTGAAAGACCACATGACAGATCATTTTCCGTGTCTCCATGAATGCATATATCTCCTTGCTCAAAAGGACACTTCCTGGACCCCCGTGGTCCTAAACAACCCTTTCCCTACTCAGCAACAGTAGCATCTTATTGCAAACTAGCCTCAACCCCCGCAAGGAGGCAACAACAGTTTGCATCAGCCTTTAGCTGGTGAAGGACCATCTAGTGTTTACACCTTTGAAACAATCGATCTTCAAACTAGAGCACAAACTTATGAAGTTGCAGTTGCTAATGCTATGGAAGCCTCCTTGAGTCAAGACCCACCGTCGCCTAACAATATTCATATCAAAAGGTTGGTTGTTGATCTTTTGATTCACCCCACAAAAGGGGCACTTCGTCATACAATGCATAATACATGTACACGTGTTTCCTAGAGCTACAGTATTGTAGAAGATTTGGTGCAAGTACCATCAGCTATTGTTGGGAGCAGGATCCCCCAAAGGCAGTTTTGGGGCTAAAAGCCCATGTTAAGTCAATTTTTGTAATATAATTGTAAAGTTTCCGAATTTTGTGGCCATGGAGCGCGAAGGTGTTATGTGTCAAAAAGGGTAGTCTTCCCTTATTTTTGTAAAGTAAATTCAGCTATAAGAGACCTACCCATGGTCCGAAGACCGTGGGATTGTATAAAAAGAGCTAAGCTCTAAGTATTTTAGAATCAATCGATCAATCGAAAAATAGAATGGTAGATCATGTAATAGAGTGATAGCTCTGAAGAAGAAGTCTAAGTCTTGAGTCATAGTGTAGATAGAGGCTCTACAACTAAGTGCACAAAGGCCTAGGGTAGAAGTCTGCAACTAAGTGTGCGGACCCCTGCAACTATGTGCGTAGGGTGGACAAAGCCTGTAAACACTTGGGAGATATTAATAAAAGGAGTTATTATGCAATTTCTATGTCTTAGTTATGGTGATGGGTTTGGATCTATTATGTATGAATTTCGTTTATTATGCTTATATGATGTGTGAATGAATGCAATTACATTGAATAATTAGACACGATTATGAATATTTGATTACGTGGTGATAACTTTAAGTATTTGACAAAATAAGAAAATCACTTAGGATAATTGAGGAATCTGCATGACACGCTACCATAGGAATGCAAAAATACCTGAGCCATAGATTAGGGCTCCATGAAGGTCGATTGTATACTTTTGCAAAGGTATTGAAGGTTGAAATAGAGGGTTTGTCTTACAAACCCTAGAGAGAGACCACCTGTGCAAAGGGAGGGATAGAAGAAATCAAACAACATCACAACCATCTCAGGGTGTGGAAACTTGGTTCCAACATCCCCCCATACTGTTTCAGGTGAGTCTTTAGTCTGCGCTCTGTGGGTTGACGCTGAAAGGGCCAGTAGTGTATGGATTTTTTTGGCTAATTGACACTGAACTTGGGTCAGGCCCCCTCAAGCCAACAAATGGTTCTGTTGCTGGGACCGAAATCTGCATAAGATATGTGTGATGTCGTATCATTGGAATTCAACTAAGAAGGAGATTGGAGACTAGTTGGATAGAAAGATCCATGAATTTGTGGCACAAGAGAATAGAAACCCACAACTGACAAAGGAGTATTTTTTGGATAGTTACCTGTATATAGAAATCCATGAGATCTTTTTCCACTAATTCTCTATTGAGTTATACAAGTGGATCGCGAAGCTAGCAGATAGCCAAGGAAGGTGGAAACTTGACACTCCTATTTTGTGGACCCTAGAGCTAGTGCGAAGGTTGGAAGCATCGGAGGGTAAGATCGCATGTATTGTCAATCATTGGCTTGATTGTGTCATAGGAGGATTTGTGACTGAATTCATTGTCGACACCTTAGTCAGCTACAATGAGGTAGAGCAAAGTTTTCTCAAAGGACCGCGAGGTAAGTACGTAAAATCTTTGAATATCTGGATTAAAATGCTATTGTGCAAAAATCTAGTTATGCAGTTACCTTGATGTTTAGGACTACATGAAGTGGAAAAACGTACATAAATGAAGGAAAAAGGGGTCGGAGTATAGTCCCTTGATTTCACCTCCAGGAGGTGATGAAGAAGGGATAGCGAAGGTTTTTCTGTGAAGTGTTATTCAGTTAATAAGACAAGTATTCCCGCAAATAACACCTCCACCCACACCACCTCATGCTTCAACAACCTCACCTATAACTTCACCCATACCAAATCCACCTCCATCGCGGTTCAATATGGAAAATACAATGAAGTTTCCTTTGTTCAAAGGCTTGGGAAATGAGGACCTGGACCAATTCTAGTTCATTGTGAGGGTTGTATGGGAAGATCAAGGTGTTACAGATGATCATATAAAGAAGGTGACACTGGTTAGTGCTCTGCAAGATCGTGCACTAACCTGGTATATTATGTACTCTAACAATAACTTGAATGTTGGAGTAGCAAGCATCCAGGCAACACTAAATAGGGAATTTAGTAGGCCTAAATCTGAGGCGCAGTTGATTGTGGGATTCAAAGAGATCATGATGCAACCATGCAAGACACCTTGGGAACTAGATCAGAGGCTGAAATGTACAATCCACGAAGCCAACATGAATTTGACAAATGGACAACATTGCGAGTGGTTTGTGGCTTTGCTAATACCACACTTAAGGAGTGCGTTGTCGTAGTAGAAGATAACAACTCAGGAAGAGGCCTTGGAAATTTCCATGAGACTACATGAGACTCCGATGCAAAATCATAATCTAGGAGTTTAGTAGATCCATGTGCAGCTGAAGAATCTGTGCCTTGAGATGCAAAGTCTAAAGCGAGACTCGATGGTTCGAATAGAGGTACGCGAGGAGAAATGGTGCTTGAAATGAAAGAGTCAGGGTCATGACAAAGACCATTGCCCGGTCTTTGCAAAGTATATTGTAGGAGGAGGAATGATGCCTTTAAGGCTAGAAGCTCAAGCAGGACCTAGCATGGGGCCTACATTATGGTGCACTATCTGCCAAGTAGCCAGAAAACATGCCACGGATAACTGTCACTTACTACAGCAGTTTGCACAGGCACTGCAACAACTGTTTTGCAACTTTTGTAGGTCAGTAGGGCATGATGAGTGTACTTGTAGGAGCTATGAACTGATGATGGATAGAAATCCCACCTATATGGTTCAGACTAAAACGCGACCCCTTGACCATATGCAAGAATGGCATGGATAGGATTTTAGGGGCACAGAAGAGGCCGAGGCAGAGGAGGACATGGTAAAGTTCGAGGACAGTTGATTTGCTACAATTGCGGAGGACCAGGACACTATGCTCGTGATTTTATTAATCCAACGCATCCCTCGTGCAAGTATTGCACACTAATTGATCATGAAATGGAAGAATGTCCTACACTAATAGCTAGGATACATGAGAAAGGAGTGCTACCACCTCCACCGACTCAGAACTTGCAGATGATGAGGCTTAAGCTGCACGAGGAAGATCCAAACGTAAATATGGTGCTCAGAAGTGGAATCGCGATAGGATATGGCAAGGGGAAACAACTAGAAGATAGTGCATGGGTTTACAAAGCCCTGGAAAAGGAGGTCGAGTTTGATTTGGAGTGTGCTCGTGAAACCTTCATGGAAGCTAAGAAGAGCTTCATTGAGGCCTCTTCCTCAGGAAGCAAGGATAAGCCTAAGCAGGAGATGGACCCCTCTATGCTCACAACTTTCCAAGAAACCTGTATGAAGTTACTGCACGATAGTAAGGCTATGAAAGCATTACAATAACTCATCAATAGGTGTGTTGGAACCACGCCAGGTGAGCCGTGCGTAGTACGAAAGATTGGCAAGCATAAAACAAGGATGGGGTGAGAGATGAGGTTGACTGCACAAATAGGAGAGTATGAAATGGATAAGATCATTTTGGACTAGGCTTCAGATGCAAATTCCCTACCAAAGTAGACTTGGGAGCGAATGGGGATACCTATGTTGTAATGGTCTCCAATTCAGCTAAGCATGGCAAATTAGCAGAAGATCATCCCCATGGGGCGACTGCAGGGGGTGACCATGGATATTGAGGGAGCGAGTGCACTAGCTGACTTTGAAGTAATAGAGATAGTGGATGACATCAATCCCTATCATGTGCTCCTGGGAATTGATTGGGATACTGATATGAATGGGGTGATCAATTTGAAGAAGCAAAAGATGATCTTTGAGAAGAAATCGTTGTGCATAATAGTACCCCTCGATCCTGTGGAAGGATCATGCTATACTGAACCTGACCACAATTATTAGAGTGATGATGACCTAGACTATATCTATAAGATAAAAGCACAAGACTAAGATTGGGTGAATCCCACCATGGATGGATATATTACATGGGATCGCGAGAGTTCTTGCACTTCAGACTCTAACAAAGAAATAGAACGCTGGTAGAATTGATTACGTGAAGTAACTATGTTGAATTGCAACATGATGACCCAATTGTTGCACTGTGTGTCGTTAGAGGTAATAAATCTTCCTACTTATGATAGTCTGAATGAGGTAGATATCCTTTGGATGCATTTCAAAGGGAGGTACTAGAAAAGTAGCGCTTCAAGGCATTGGACTAGGCACTGCGCGCTACGCCAATAAGATGGTGTGTTACACACAAATGAAGCTTTGATGATTGGCACGAGTGTAGGAGGATAATGAGAACATGATTTGGGAATCCTAATATGTGATTGAAAGACAAGTATGATGGGTAGAATGATCCATCCACGCATCTAGCCAAATGGACCCAGGCTTATGGAGAAGAGCCTCAACCTGATTGGGTGCACCTATTTTGTCATACCCTGGATGTTATCCCAATGAATTGGTATATAGAAAGAGATATCCACCATGGGACAGATGAATGGGATATCCTGCATGAAGGATTCATGATGACATTCAGTTTTGAGGACGGGATTGACAGTATTGATGAAGCACTACAAGAAGTGAAAGCAACAATCTTTAGGATACCACTGGATCCTTTAGACCTGACTCGGCCTGAATGGGTACTTAGCTGAGTTGCATGCTGGAATGTTATAATGTAACTGCTGAAGAAGAGGATGAGGATCCATGGAAGATTAACATTCTGGAAACGAAGGTCACTGCAAGGTTTAAGGACCGTAGATTGAGAACCTTGATATAACCACGACATTGAAAATGAAACAAGTAAACATTGGTACGGAGGTAGAACCAAAATTCATGAAGATTGGAGACTATTGGGATGACACGATGGTGGATAAGGTCCACGAATACTAGGACTTATTCCCTACCAATTTCACGGATTTGAAAGAAATAATTGGGGACCTAGGAATGATGAAGATCATGTTAAATCCTGACGCGAAGCTAGTTAAGAAAAGCCTTACCATCTCAATCCAAAATATAAGGAGAAGGTCCACTTAGAGCTAGACAAGATGGTCACAGCAGGCATCATTGAACCTATGGAAGAATCTGATTGGGTAAGCCCAATGGTGATGCAAGAGAAGAAGTAGAAGGATGCGATAAGGATATGTGTGGATCTTAGAAAACTAAATGATGCTTGTGTGCATGATCCTTTCCTAAATTCATTCACTAATGAAGTGTTGGACAATGTAGGTGGCCAGGAAGCATATTCCTTCACTAATGGGTTCTCTGGGTACCACCAAATCAAAATTGTGCCAGAGGATAGGAGCAAGAGAACCGTCACAAATGAGTGGGGTTGTTTTCAGTACACTGTAATGCCATTGGGATTGAAGAATGTGCCTACAATCTTTTTGCACGTGGTTGTTGCAGAATTCAACGAATTTATTCATAAGTTCATGGAGGTATATTTTGATGACTGGACTATATTTGGGTTGGTTAAGCACCATGTAGTAAGCTTGCGCCTGATGCTGGATACCTGTCAAAGATACTAGATCACACTCAATCTCAAGAAGTGTCTATTTTGTGTTCCATTTAGGAGCCTACTAGGGCATGTGTTTTGCAAACAAGGACTGATGGTAGACCCCATGAAGATCATGGTGATACTTAACTTGGAAGCACCGAGGAGTGTGAAATAGTTGCATGCTACTCTGGGACATATGGGATATTACAGAAAGTTTATCAAAAGCTATGCCCAGATCACTATGCCTATGGAGAAATTCTTGAAGAAGGTTGTCATGTTCTACAGGAATGATGTCTATAATAAGAGCTTTGATATATTGAAAGAAAAGATGGTTATCACATTGATTCTAGTCTTCATGGACTGGAAGAAAGAGTTTCATTTACATGTCGACCTATCATGTATAGTGCTAGGAGTAGTACTGACACGGGCTGGTGGAGAAGGCTTGGAGCATCCTATCGTGTTCGGAAGCTACATATTATCCAAAGTAGAGAAGAACTATTCCACCACTAAGCACGAGGGGCTAGCTATGGTGTATGCAATCCAGAGGTATAGGCACTACTTTCTAGGAGGCCATTTTAAGATGTATATAAATCACTTTGTGCTAAAGTACTTGCTCAACAAGCCTGTGTTGGGGGGGAGAATCTACAAATGGCTCTTATTATTCTAGGAGTACGATTTTGAAGTTGTTGTGAAGGCTGGACAATTGAACGTGGGACCAAAACATCTGTTGCACATCAAAACAGGGGAGGAACCTACTAACTTGGAAGAATGATTGCCTAATGCATAGCTATTTGCAGTGCATGTCATGGATGGTCATTTTGAGGATATAATACACTTCCTAACAATAGGAACTACACTAGAAGGATACACTGTCGAGCAAAATAAGGAATTATTGGTGCGCTTGGCCAATTTCTCTGTCATTGCTGGGCATCTATATAAGATGGGGACTGATGAGATATTGCGACGATATGTACCTGAGTTCAAAAGAAGCAGCATCCTCACGAATTCTCATGGGGGAATTGTGGGAGGACATTATGTAGGGAGAGCAATTGCATAGAAGATTCTATGTGCAGGGTTGTGGTGGCCAACCCTTCATTAGGATTCAAAATCATATTGTAAGGCATGTGATGTATGTCAAAGAATGGGTAGGCCATAGCGGAGGGATGGAATGCCTTTGAATCCACAAATGACATTGCAACCCTTTGAGAAGTGGGTGATAGATTTTGTAGGACCCATTCATCCACAAGGGAAGACAGGAGCAAGGTACATTATCACTATGACAGAGTATTTGACTTGTTGGGCAAAAGCATAGTCAGTGAACGATTGCATGGGCACGATTGCCGCGAAGTTCCTATTTGAACATGTACTAACATGATTTGGATGTCTAAATATCTTGATGAGTGATCGTGGTACACACTTCCTGAATGAGATGATCAGTGCATTGATGGAGGAATTTCAGGTATATCACCAAAAGAGCACACCTTATCACCCACAGGCTAACATGATAGTGGAGGCATTCAACAAAGTGCTTGAAAACGCATTGGCCAAGGTTTTCAATGCTCAACGAAGTGATTGGGACCTATGTGTACCTGCAGTACTATGGGCTTATTGAACGACAAGCAAGAAATTGATGGGACAAACCCCTTTTAGGCTTGTCTATGGTGTGGAAGCAGTAATACATATGGAATACATCATGCCTAGTCAATGCATAGCAGTGCTCATAGGTATGACAGATCATTGAGCCCTGGAGGAGAGGCTTGTGCAGCTAGATGAGCTTGAAGAAGAAAGATTTTTGGCTGGATTTCACCAGTAGGTCCAAAAGCAGCATGAAAAGGCATGGCATGATCAACACATCAAGTTGCGCACATTTAAGGTAAATGACCTAGTTTTGTTATATGATAGTAAGTTTGATAAATTTCCAGGGAAATTTAGGATGCACTAGTTAGGGCCTTATGTTATTAAGGAGATTACCGATGGAGGAGCAGTTTAGCTGGTCAAGTTAAATGGAGAACCCTTCCCAAGAAAGGTGAATGGTAGTCGCTTGAAGCCATACATCGGCGGTCTGGCCATGTGACTAAAGGAAGGTAGCATAGTCTTAGTGCTCCAGGCAGTTGAAAGGAGGTGTGGGACTATAAATTACATTTCCTGGGATGGGGAGCTACACGATTGGAAGATGGTGCGAAGCAAGGACATGTCACTAGGTCCGCAGCAGCACATAGAGAGTTGTGCTACCGAGGGAGAAATCACGTACATCAGCCGAAAAGTGACAATTAAAGTCACTATTCATGAAAAGATGGTAGAAGTGAGGCCAAATGGAGCAAGCGACTAGCATTTAAGATGAAATTTATGGCTTAGATCCTTGAAAATTTGTCGCTAATCTAGCATTAATGAACTGATTTTGGGGGAAAGGGTCAGATTTGAATTAAAAATGCCTATAATTACAAGTGGTTGTCCAACAAAAAACACTTGGAATTTTGAGTATTCAGTGGTTTAGCTCTCAAGAACCTATGAATCGTGAGAAATATGAGCTTCTAATAGTTTCTGGGATATTTGTGACATTTCTGGTGGACACACAGGAATCCTTGCAGAAGATCATGTCAGTGCCCCTAGAAGTTATTAATACATAGCAAGTAGTAGAGGAGCCAATATAGGAAATGGAGAGAGAGGCCAAAGTAGCTGCCCCAGAAGTGGTCGAAGTATTGGCTGAGGTCCCTAAATCCCTGAGAACTTTGAGGCCGAAGCTAGCCCCAATCAAGGAGACCATGAAAGACAAGAAGGGCAAGCAACCTGCCATACTAGTGCGCACATCACCAATATGAAACCCACCAAAGCCCACTGCCTCAGAGAAAGGCAAGACTGTAAAACTAGAAGCAAAAGAGGAGGATATCAAATACATCCCCATGGATGATGAGGACGTGGGAGTGGAAATAGAGGAGGTTAAAGCCCAGGGTGTAGACCCTATTACACGGTTGATGGAGTATGTCCCTCCGGGCAAGCCTAAGTACAAGGTCCTAAAGGAAATTGATGAAAGTAAGACTCCCTTGCAAACCCCTCTGCTACCAGATGAAATTGCTTTTGATGGTCCATGTTTGGAACAGGTTCCTATATTGAAGCTCGAAGATTGGGACATGGTGGACCATGAGAAGTTCCCACACCTGGAGATCAAACATCTGATGCACCACACCATAGACAAGAATATGGGGATGACTACACTGGAGTTGCGGAAGTGGGTCAGAGGTGTAGAGAAGGCAATATTACTCAACCAGATGTAGGTGTCACACAATATTCGCACCCCCATGATAGTTTTGGTCATCAAGCAGCTGTTGCGCTTGGTGCATGATGGGTGTCTGTGGCTGGAAGAGCTGATACCCATCACTGATATGTTGATCCACAGAATAATGTACCTACCATATACAAGTGAGAATCCATCTATGATCTTCGGTGGCAAGGGTTGCGAGTAGGCGCTCGTAGAATCAATGAGAGAGAAATTCAAACTGGTGAAGAAGCCATGCAGATAAGCTATCTCCAGTATTTGCGACGTCACTATGAAAGTGGCAACGTAGATCCTTGTAGGGAAGGTGATGCAGAAATGTCGTGTCAATGAGGTGTCGATGACTGTCGTCATGATTGCACAGCAGTGTACAGAAGGAGTCCAGTTTAATTGGTCAGACTACCTTCTCAGAGAGTTCATGGCAAACTGCCACGAAGCAGCAAGATCAAAGAAAGACCTTCCACTGTGCATGGCTCTTGCTATCAATCATGTTGGTAGCATGGGATCTACCAGAGGAGGGACAATTCCCCTTGGTTGCACCAAACCTTCATGAAGCAGCTAAGTATGGTTCGCTGTGGGTGACCTAGGATGCAGAGCAAGTTTGGGATAACAATGTCTTCTGGATCTTGATGGAAATGAATATCAAGATGGCCATCAATTGCAAGCCATGATTTTCACCCATGGTATACACTAACTTATAGAGATATGCTGAGTTTAAAGATGATTTCCATCAGATATCAATTGGGGTGCGGAAGGACCCTGTGTAGAAGTGGTACTATTTTCCATACCTAGCCATAGATGATGCCATCGATGCAGTGTTGGATAAATGGCCGGTAGAGTGGTGCACCACCACGGACTTGGCAGTTGGGGGAAGCAAGTCTGCCACACAGAAGAAGAGGGAAGAGGCCAAGCTGAAGATGGTGCAACTGGTTGAAAAGAGGAAAAAGGATGTTGCTAAGAAGGGTCGAGTGGAATAGGTAGGAAAAGAGGCAGGAAGAAAGATAGGTGGCATAGAGTGGGGCTCTGACAAAGGTGCATGGTTGCCTTCAACTGAGGCCGAAGAGGAGGACATAGAGTAGCACGACGCAGACCCTCAGGAGACATCCGCCTGCATTAAGTGCCCAAGAGATCTGGAGAAGGGAGAGTCTAGAAAGAAATACAAGGCAACCAAGACCTCACTGGACCCTATCATATTGACGGAGGGTGACTTATATGACATTGGTGACAAAGTCACAGATGTCACCACGGAGGCCCTACAGTAATTTGAAGATCAACAACAAATCATTCTAGGGACCATCCCGACCGGGTTGCAGGAGTTGTAGACCTGTGAAACACAAGCTGGTATGCTATCCACCAGCTTGACTATTAGCACGTTAGACACTATCGATATGCTACGCACGAAGTCTTCCAGTGTGATAGTGTTGCCAGATGGAGCACTGACAACAGAAAATGAGGCTGACAGGCCCATTATTAATACCTTGAAGGGAGTTGGACTGAACCTGGCAGTACTTCGCGTGAAGCACTCAACCTCTTGTAGGATGGAATAATTGTAGAGTTGTGGGTCCGCGAGCACTGTGCCCTCCAGGTGATTAGTGATCAAAATATTAACAATGAGCAGATGGCCCTACAGAGGAATGCTACCATCACCACTAAGGTCGAGGTGACCAGCCAAAGCAAGAAGATCATACAGATCATGGATGAGGCATACAGAATGGTCCCAGAGTTCGCCATTCCATAGGAGGAGCCAATCGAGGTGCACAACTGCAAATTGGTCGTAGGGGTGTGCAACACTCAGATAGAGATGGTGCGGGTTTAGTTGGAGCTGAACCTACAGATTACAGAGCTCTAGTTGAGGGCCCAACCTTCAACACCACCATAGGTAAAGGAACAGTAGGTGGCCACTGTCACAGAAGCAGTCACAACGGTGGAGAGTGCAGTAGCAGACTACACACAGTTGTTTGAACAATCATTTGAGGTCCTGACTAGCTTGTAGGAGGACCCAAACATCCAGAGGCTAGAGAGGGAAGCGTGTGAAATCCAACAACGTTATGATGAAGTTAAGGGCACATCACGAACCATCATGCTGACACAAAGGTTAGCTAAGTTGAAGAAATCCAAGCAGCTGAAGGAACAAGTGGACGCAGTGCTGCACAAGGAAGCAGTGCTAGAGGCGTGACTAAAGCCCTGGCTGGAGGAAGCTTACGCAGTCACAAGAAACATTGAAGGCAAGCTTGCAACTCTGTAAGAAACACAACAAGAGCTTCAGGATGATCGCGCATGGTCAGTAACTGGGAAAATAGTTAAAGATGAAGTAGGCAGCAGCTTAGTTCACATCCGAAGTTGCAGTCATCGGGGTCAAGAAGGATGGGCTTCGCATAAAGATCTCTGCACCTACCAAGTGACTCGAGGGTGAGCCACGATTTTTGTGTTGGGGGCCTATTGGGAGAGGGATCCCCCAAGGGTAGTTTTTGGGCTAAAAGCCCAGGTTAATTCAATTTTGTAATATAATTGTAAAGTCTCCACATTTTGTGGTCACAGAGTGCAAAGGTGTTATGTGTCAAAAAGGGTAGTCTGCCCTTAGTTTTTTAAAGTAATTTCGATTGTAAGAGACCTACCCATGGTCCGCAGACCATGGGATTGTATAAAAAGAGCTAAGCTCTAAGTAGTTTAAAATCAATCGATCAATCGAAAAATAGGATTGTAGATTATGTAATAGAGTGATAGCTTTGAAGAAGAAGTCTAAGTCTTGGGTTGTAGTGTAGATAGAGGCTTTGCAGCTGAGTGCGTAGAGGCCTAGGGTAGAAGTCTACAACTAAGTGCATGGACCCCTGTAGCTGTGTGTGCAGGGTGGATAGAGTCTGTAAACACTTGGGAGTTATTAATATAAGGAGTTATTTTGCAATTTCTATGTCTTAGTTCTGTTGATGGGTTTGGATCTACTATGTATGAATTTCCTTTATTATGCTTATATGATGTGTGAATGAATGCAATTACATTGAATAATTAGATGCAATTATGAATATCTGATTACGCAGTGATAACTTTAAGTATTTGACAAGATAAGGAAATCACTTAGGATAATTGAGGAATCTACACGGTACGCTGCCATAGCAGCAAAAAATACCTGAGCCACAGATTAAGGCTACACAAAGGTCAATCATATACTTTCGTGAAGGTATTGAAGGCCAAAATAAAGGGTTTGTCTTACAAGCCCTAGAGTGAGGCCACCTGTGTGAAGGTAGTGATAGAATAAATTAAACGACATCACAACCATCTCAGGGTGTGGAAAATTGGTTCCAACATCCCCCCATACTGCTTCATGTGAGACTTCAGTCTGCACTCCGCAGGCTAATGCTGAAAGGTCCAATAGTGTAGGGATTTGTTTGGCTAATTAACATTGCACCTATGTCAGGCCCCCTCAAGCCAACAACTATTTTAGTGCTCGAAATATTGAAAACTTGTCCAGCACAAAGGAAAGCTCTACTTTTAGCAATTAGTGGGGTCAATCGTTAGAATTCCATGCTTGCAATTTTCGACATGGATAAATGTAAACCTCCCTTTTCACACCGGCTTGCATTTCAGGTGCAAATATTTTTGAAAGGGCGAGGGGTAAATAGAATTTTCATTGATGAAGGTGCTTCAACCTGTGTTATGTCAGCTTCATGTTAGCTCACCTTGGGTTCCCCAACCCTCTCACCGCCATTGAATTTCCTTAAATCTTTTGATAGCCACACTTTCATCCCAAAAGTTTACCTTGCCAACTACCCCATCACTTTGAGTGGGAAAATGGTAATGGTGGATATTGAAGTCATGGATAGAAAACTCAACTATAATTTGTTTTTGGGTCGCAATTGGACTTATGCCATGACTGCCATTATGTCTATTGTCTTTTGTATCATCTTATTTCCATTGGATGGAAGGATAGTCACAGAGGGCCAACTATCCTTTTGCACCCCATATTACTCCATGTTACCTATCGGCTCTGTACCCTTAGTGGGTGGTATACCTGACTCTATGTTAGTATCGATATCGGTCTATTGAAGGATTCTTCCCTGATGGGTTGTTTTCCTCTCCCATCGCCCTCAGTTCCATAGACTATCTCTATGGTCTCATCTATTCCTCATAAACTGACCAATCCTTGGATCCCCTGGCCCCTTCAAACATTGACTCTTAAGGAGAACAAATGCCACCGTCACCAGCCGAATTGGTCTACCAAGACATTCAATCCACATCCAAATGTCTAGTCACTTTGGTCATGACCAATGGTACCAACTCCTCTCCCATAACTACAGCCTCTAACGATATTCTCAATCAAGTCCTACCTTTGGATGAAGATATTCGAGAGATCATGTGTTTATAGGAGCAACCTTGGGAGGATTCTCACCATCGCATTTTGATATCTGACTCAGACACGATGCCCATACAAATCCTTCCCTTTGAAACACCTGAGATCGTTCCCTCACCTTATATGACTATCAAAAATTTGGATTCAGATGGAAAAATGGGCAATATTTCAAAGAAATTTCTCATCGATATTTCAGTCATGATAGGCATCATGGAAAACATCCAAATTGGAGCCGAATGCACTCCTGAGGAAATTGCAAGCTTCATTGTCTCTTTAAGGAATTCTGAGATGTATTTGCTTGGTCTTACAAGGAAATGCCTGACATAGATCCATCTATTGTCAAGCGTGAGATCAAGGTTTATGAAAATGGCAAGATTGTCCACCAAAGGCTTTGACCAGTCCACCCCCACAAAACTGCAGCCATCGAGACTGAGGTGAAAAAATTGTTACATGCTGGTTTCATCTACCCCATTACCTTAACAGAATGGGTTTCCAGTCTAGTTCCTATAGATAGGAAACAAGATACCATCCGCATCTATGTTGACTACTGGGACTTGAACACTTCATGTCCAAAAGAGAATTATCCAACGCCATTCATCAACCAAATCATCAACGATTGTGTCGTTTGCGAATCCTTCTCATTTATGGATGGTTTCAAAGGATATAACCAAATCAGCATAAAACCCATAGACCATCACAAAACCACCTTCATTTTCCCCTAGGGAATATTTTCATATTGAAAACTCCCATTTAGTCTAAAGAATGCTATAGCAACATTTCAACGGGCCATGGACTATGCATTCCATGATATCAGACATATTGTTCAGGCTTACTTGGAGGACCTTCCAGCCCATTCCAGGAAGTGAACTTAGCACCGAGTTCATTTACGAGCAAATTTTTTTAGGTGCAGGTTCTATAACATATGTATGAATCCACACAAATGCGTTTTCTTTGTCAAGTCTAGATGCCTACTTGGTTTCGTTGTCTCCAAGAATGGGATTAGGGTTGATCCCGATAAGGTAAAGGAAATTACTCAATTTCTCAAACCACAACCCATTTTGCAGCTCCAACATTTGCAAGGGAAAGAAAACTTCTTATGACAATTCATCATAAATTATGCCAAGTTGACAAAAGGATTTATGTGCCTACTAAAGAAGGGAGTGCAATACTTGTGGGATGATCAAGCCCAATGATCATTTGATGCCTTGAAACAAGAACTTATATTGGCCCCACTGCTTAGTGCTCCCAACTATGGGTACGACTTTCTCCTCTATCAGGCAACCTCGCCATCCTCTATTGGAATGGTGTTGGTCCAAACTCATGATGATTTGAGTGAGAATGTGATCTATTATCTGTCAAAAGGCCTAGCTGGGCCCGAACTCATATATTCACATGTGGAAACGTTTTCCTTGGCAGTTTTCTTTTCTGTCAATCAATTTTGACATTATATACTACTATGACAGACTACCTTCATCACTTTGGAGAATCCCATGGGACACATTTTGTCTTGTCAAGTCACTGAACGAAAATATTGCAAATGGATATTTATCCTCCAACAATTTGATTTGGATTTCACCACTGCCAAGGCAAAAAAATCCTTAGTCTTCGCTGAACTATTGTCAGATCTTCCCATTATCAATCCAAATGAGATGGCCCATGATCCTCTCCTAGTTGAATTTGTCTATCTGATCGACTCTACTGACCCTTGGTATGGTGACATTCTTGTCTACCTCTAAGGGACACATTTCCACCTTAAACTATCATCAGGTGACTGTTATTGCATCCACCACCAAGCTCGACACTATTTAATGCTAAACGATACTTTATATCGTTGTGGCACTAATATAATTCTTTGACATTTCCTGACTCATGAAGAGGTGGAACACATTTTAAATGACTACCATGCTGGGGCATGTGGTCGTCATCCTTCTGGCATATCGACTACCCAAAATTTTTTACATGCAGGATACTACTGTCCAACCTTGTTCAAATATTGTATCAAGGTAATCCAACAGTGTTACCGTTGTCAAGTATTTACCAAGAAAACGTGCGCTCCTCCAACTGACCTACACCTTGTTATCTGTGTCAGCCCCTTTGCCAAATGGGGCATTGACCTCATCACATGCAACCTCACTTCCTTTGATGGACACAAGTACATTATTGTAGCTGTGGACTACTTTAAGAAATGTGTCGAAGACATTCCCACATTTCGGGCTGATGGAGAAACCATGACATTATTCTTGTTTAATCAGGTTGTCTAACATTTCAGTGTGCCCCACATGATCATTATAGACCATGGGTCTCATTTTTAGAATCACATGATGTCTGACTTAACATCGTTGCTTGATTTTTGTCAGGACCAATCATCCGCCTACTACCCCCAGGCTAATGGCCAAGTAGAATTTGTTAATGGCATCTTAAAAACCATGATCCGCAGGTTAGTAAGTAATCACAAAACCCATTGGAACCACATGTTATATCCTGTGTTGTGGGCATATCGAAATTTAGTAAAAACTGCTACAAGGTTTACACCAATTCAACTTGCTTATGGCCTGGAAGCAGTATTACCTATCGACTGTCAGATTCCTTCCCTCAAAAATGTTGTTGAACTCTTGCACGGCACCACTACCGAAGAAGAGTGCTTGCTATACCTCAATCAACTAGATGAACCCCGTCAAGATGTCGAATTGGCACTCGAGGCCCACAAGCACTGGTCAAAGCCTAGTATGACAAAAAGGTAAAGCCTCGTTCTTACCAAGAAGGCGATCTTGTTTTTCTCTATGATAAAAAACATGACCTCTTGGGGCCAAGAATGCTTGAACCCTTATGGATTGGTCCATATGTTGTCACCAAGGCCCTCTCAAAAGGGGCATATGAACTTCAAGACTATGAAGGAATCCCGCTCACAGAGCCCCGAAATGGGCTCTATCTGAAAAAGTATTATGCCTAGTACTTCACTAGGCATGTGATTTGTAATTCTATGTATTTATAAGTTTTTCTTCTATTTGATGTGACTAGATTTTATTGGCTTTTTTTGAGTATTTGTCTCATACATGTTTCTCATCGAGAAGATGTCTTCATTACCCTTACCATATATAGGATATGCTGATGGTTCCAATCATCACACGTGACACGTTGCATTAGCTAGTTGGGTCATTTACACACCTGATTCGGAATTACTTTGTTTCAGTGGAGTCTTTCTTGGTACTTCCACCAACAATATTGTTGAGTATATGTTTGTAATTTCACTTCTCACTGAAATGTTAGCTTGGGATATCTCCAATTTGGTGGTCAGGTTAGACTCTCAACTAGTCATTATTTAATAGATAAATTATTATCACATTCACAATCCAATCTTATTACATCATTATTTAAGGGTACGACTCTTGGAACGTCAATTTGAGTTTATTACATATGAACACATTCCTCAAGAATTTAATGCAGTTGTTGATTCATTGGTAAACTACGTATTAGATTCGCATCTATCTCATTTATTATAGATACATGTATGGAAATAAAGATTTACACAGTTAAAAATTTACAAAAACATTTACATCATAAAAACCACCAATATATG
>APFE031526068.1:0-11680 GCA_000404065.3 Pinus taeda | reverse complement strand
ATTTCTTGCCTTTCAGTAATGTTATTATACATACAAATTGGCTTTTGAATATGTAATTATGAAAATTATATTTTATAAATAATTAACAAAATGATTCTCAAAACATAATAACTTTATCTTTATAAAATAATTGATTCCCTTTCAATAATGTTATTATACATACTAATTGGCTTTTGATTATGTAATTATGTTTTTATCCAATCTTATTCAATATAGAATGATTTTAAAAATACACAATTTTATATATAACTTTCTTTAATACGAAATAGAATTAGCTAGTTGACGATCCTTATTGTGTATCGAAACTTTCCAAACTTACAAGTCAAAGTGCAGGTAATTTTTGTAGATTTCATGGTTGAACAAAGGACCATTATGAAGAATATTTCTATAGAAACCATGGCAATTTTTTTCTTATGTACGGTGACATTTGACTTCATCAAAAGGAGTTTGGTTGTTGAGGTGAACAAAATTTTACAGGAAAAGATTAAGGGAAAATGGAAGGAGTTTGGTTGTTGAGGTGAACAAAATTTTAAAGGCAAAGATTAAGGGAAATTGGGTTGGCACTTCATGTACTCGAAAAATGATCCCCAATGGATTGAGATAATACCAATGGATCTAAATAATTTATGGAGAGTGAAAAATTAGATGCAAATGTTTAGAGTTTATTAACTAGAAAATATCAGAAGTAACTCATGGTTCAATAGGTGGAGAAGTAGAAGAAAATAGAACACAATGTGTCTAAACATGGAGGAATTCCAAAAAACATAGGGAGAATGATGTGGAGCATCCATCAAACCCTCTATGTGACCTAGAAATTCAACTAATGATCTCTTCTCATCAATTGTAATTCTACTAGAAATGCTCGTTATTTCCTTTCCTAATTTCAAATTTTCTTGCATTTTTCCAAATAGTATGTTCGTTCTATCTCTTTAAAAAAATAACAATGGAAGATGCTAAAGTTGCAAAAATTCTATTAACACATTAGTTATAGGTCTACAATCAAAAGTAATATTGTTTTATGACATCTCCATGAAACTCAACTATAGAAAAAATCATTTAAAAAAAAAAAATTAACAGATCTTTGACGCACAACTTATATCTCAATTCCATACATATAATCTCTCGTTCTATTCAATTACCCACTTAGACACAATATCCATAAATGAATAAAATGGTTTATAAATATATTTTTATATAATCGACATTTACACCAATAACCTCTTTGAAGTTGAAAATGGGTAATGATTCTAACTTCTTCGTACTATATATATATATAAGTATGGGTGCCAATGCAACAATCTAAAGTAGTCAGATTAACTAAGTTTTGCATGTATATATCATCTTTCCTTTAACATACTACTCAACTTATTCATTTACTATGTGCCCTTAATACTTTGCTAAATAGTTTTATTATTTTCCTTTATCAATGTAGTAAATGAATCCGAGTACATAGTTCTCATTCACCGCACTATATAGTGCATATGGGATTTTATTATTCATTTTTATTAATGGTATCATGGGGATTTTTAATCCGCCTTTCAACCACCATACATACATATCTTACACCTAAGGCACTGGTGTTTGCAATTATGTATTGAATTTTGAATTCTCTAGAGATTTGTATGCTGCCTTCATTGGTAACTTTGAGGGTAACAACATAGAAATTAATTATACAATTACAGATCTTTGAATCTTTATCATGCATGTGTCATCTTGAAAATTGAATGGTCAGCCTACCTCCTCCTTGGTTCTAGGGTAACCACCTCGGGAGCCGCCTTGGGCTCAGTTCATTGTAACATCTGTGTTCGAAGAAAAACCAGTGCTCTTCTTATGTTCATGCTAGGGTTTCTTGATTATGCCTTATCATGGAAAAAAACCATAGTGACTATAATATTGTGTTTGGCTACCCCAAGTTCATAGTTTTTAAATTTCACCCCCCTCAAAGGATATTCACAAGCGTAACTTATTTTTTTGCTCGCAAAGTTCTTTTCTTGCTTTTCTTTCTTTCAACGATTTACCTTGTAAATCCATATCTAACCTTGGTTTTATTTCGGTAATTATCATATGAAGAGAATTCCTCTCGGGTGCATTCTACTCAAACATTGTATCCCAGCAATCATGTCTCACTCTAGGTTGTGTCTAACTTCTTCCAAGTTTCTCTTTCTTTTCATTTGATGGTTATAAGGTTGACAATTTTTGTTACATTTCACCGTAAGGGGTATTTTTAATAAATAGGTGGTTCTTCCCGGTGCGGTAGTCATAGAATAAAAAACCAGGAAAGGAGCTATGCACCACTATAGGGAATCTACATTCGATAGGCTCTAGGGTTTTCAACTGCAATATTTTATAAAGTATTGGGTACTTTTTAATGATTGTTGTCTTTAATTCTTAAGCTATCTTTTTCGACATTGTAGCTTTCCATGGACTATAAAAAAAATATTCTGATTATAATGTAGTCTCTTTAAATGGTTGATGGTGTTAGACGAGTATTGGTCCATGTTTTGAATATTTAACTCATTATCTATGTGTTAAGGGAATGTGTTAGTCCATTTCCACACATTGTTATCCATGGTTGTGAAATTTTTTTTTCCATGTCCATGCATTAATCTGCATTCTCCCATCAAACATTTCTCCATGTCCATTTATTGTTGGCATAAAAGAAACTTGACATCACTATATACTAATAAAGTGTCATGTTTAGTGAAAACTTGAAAGACAAAAAGTTTGTAGCTAAATACTCCATGGAAGAGGAAATTATAGAAGATAAAACCATTGAAGATAATGTTGATTTCCAAGCTCTTGAAAATAGAGGATTTGTATCTAAATACTTCATGGAGGAGGAAATTATAGAAGATAAAACCATTGAAGATAATGTTGATTTGCAAGTTGTAGAAAATAGAGGCCCATCAGAAGTGGAAAATATGATGCATTTCTTGGATATGGAAGAAGGTGATATCATTTACACCATTTTTGGACGAAGGACCATTGTGAAGAAGATTCCCACATAAACCAAGGTGAAACTTTGCCTAATTATGGTGAGATTTGACTTCATAAAAAGCATCTTGTTTATTAAAGTGAAAAAAATTGAAGGTGAATATTGACTTTCATAAAAAGGAGTTCAGTTATTTAGGTGAACACAAATTTGGAGGCAAATATTACAAAGCAAAGTGGGTTGGCAGTTCATGCACTTGAAAAATTATCCCTAGCGGATTGGGAGAGCTTGGGGTGATCAATGGAAATGAACAGTCTTTGGATGTTATGGGTGTATGGATGTTATGTGAAAATGTCATGTAAACTTTACTAAGATAATAAATATGCAAATCCATTTTTTAATTCTTATTTAGAGGCATATTTCATAGTTGTGCGAACGGAGTTGTGCATATATGGTTGTGCACATGCGAAAGTTATACGAAGAATAAATGCATGTGTGGAATTTGTGTGGAATGAGGGAAGTGTAGAGGGGTCTTTTAATTGTAATATGTTTTCATATTAGTTTTATTATTAAAAGATTTCACGGCATGCGAAAGTGCATATAATAGAAGCTTGAAAGGTTATTTCACACAATGGACTATGTTGCTTAGAGGTAGCGTGTGTGCGGACAACAAATGCCTCCTATGCATGATATTTGGGACCCATGTTTATCAATATTAGTTTCAAATATCAATGGTTGATGGAATGGAATTGTTGAGTCCAGAGATGGTTGTGCGTGAGATATTTTTACACATAAATGCTTTTCCTTTGTGGTTTTCATGCATATGCGCTTGTGTCATGTTGAAAGTGTACGAAAATCATGTTTTTAGATTTGATGTTTTGTTGCTTATGTGGTTTTTTGAATGCGCAAAAAGGTGTGTAGTGAGTGAATTTAATGTTGAGATGAATTGTTTTTACGTGCAATGCAAAACAGTGGGAGGTGGTGGCTAATGATGGCGTTTCACTTACATTTGAGGCATTCTTCCAATTGCAAGGAAAGAGTAGAGACAATGAAAATCTTGGCAGTGTCATTTATTCAAGAATTCTTGTTCCCTCAAATCACATTGTTTGCCTTCTTGGTAAAGGTGGCAACATCATCAGTGAGATGCAGAAGCACACTTGATTAAATATTTGCATATTTCACAAAGAGGAGCTGCCAAAATGTGCCTCCCAAAATGAGGAGCTCGTTCCGGCTACTAGAGATGCACTCATCCAAATTACAAAAGGCTAGAGATGCACTCATCCAACACCCAATCCCACATATTACCTCCTTTGTCTAGTCTATATGTGCCGATTGAAATCACTCTTTCATCATCAAGTTATGGCACCAAGATATATGATCTAGGATTTCCAAGATAGGTCGAATGCTCCATTGTAAAATGTTTCTTATTTATTTGTAACTAATTTTCTCAGTACATATTATATTATAAATATATGATGTATTATATGATTATCAAATTTGAGTTTTCTTAATTTATTTCATTTAAATTCATTGGGTTAATGAAGTAAATTTATGAAATTCAAGATATACTTTTATATTTTTATTTAAAAAATTGTAAAATAATTTGTCTTGTATTTTATTTATAAATGGTATATAAAATTATATAGTATAATTAAGTTTAAAAGTAAATAGATATTCAAAACATAATAACAATTTCCATGAATGAAATAATCATATAAGTGAATAGAAACAATTTCCCTTTCTATAATGTTATTATATATACTTATTAGCCTTTTAGTGTGTATCTTAGTTATATTGTTGATATAACCATGTTTATAATTCAATGATAAATGCTTCCTTTTTTTCAAAGATTTGAAATAGATTTTCATAATATAGACTAAAACTAGGATGTAATAAAAATATGATTTGAAGAAAAAAATTAAGTTATAAAAATATATTATAACAAAGATTATCCAATCATTCAATAAAATGTTTAAAGATTAAGAGGATTGAGATGACAAGTATTGGTCCATGTCCTGAAGATTCTGCTCATGATCTATGTGCTCATGGCAAGTTTGGGTTCATGTCCATCCATTGATATACATGCTCCATGTCCATGCATTATTGGGGAAAGGAAACATAGGAGCATTGTTTACTAATAAAGGGCCATGTTCCTTTCCATGGACTGTAAGAAATTTTCATTCGATTATAGTGTAGTATCTTTACATCATTGGTGGTGTTTTCTATAATTGTTAAGTTTTCTTCACGCATATTTCTTGTTCTCATTATTTGTTGTTAATTAAAATATCTTTCAATGAGGCATTAGCTTCTCAAGGAGTTCTTAACTTTCTTTATATCTATATATTCAAAAGTGAGTTTCTTTATTTTCGGCAATGAAACTTCCTTTTACCAATATTATTGAATAGCTCAGTGATTAATTAATTATCTATTTTAAATATGATTGGTTCAACTCTTATTTTCAAATGATAACGTTTGTACAGGGTACTTCACCATGTTTTAATGATGCGTACATTGCGAATTTGATGTCAATCATTTAGATGTAGGGAGATTTATGATTTGACATTTGAATGGTTCACCACTGTTATAGGTCGATGAATGTAAGCAATAGGGCCATTCTTTAAATACATATCCCCACTTTCCTTAACAATGGTCACTTCAATTTTATGCAAGGCAATCAAGGTAGGATTTGATGTCACAAAATTATGAGATATATATCTAATTGGAGATCGATATTGAAAGCCAAAAATAGCGGCTAGCCTGGAACTATTAAATACTTCCTTGGGAAGTTCACACACATGTGCTATTAATTCATTTCATAGTTATTTGTTAGTTATGGGCATTTATGTTATTTAGGAAAAGAAATTCATTATTTAGTGTTTTTTGGTGAATAATTTATCATTGATAATCTCTTCTAGGTATGTATCTATATACGAGGTGTCCATACAAAATTTTGTATTTCTAAAATGGTGTTCATGTCTAATCCTTGTGAGGGAGATACAATGGATAAGTGAAATAGATTGAACCATAAATAGTGATGATATTTTCTATTGTTAGTGAAATTTATGTATATGATGGTTGGTTATGTAAGTAGAGGTAATTAAAATATATTAAGATATAAATAGTTAAGTTTTATTAGTCCATTCCTCGTCAAGCACTATAACATTCGCTTCATGGTCAAGTTGCATTAACTCTCCATTGTTGGCTGTGTTGTCAAAACTTAACCAAACTTTTGGGAAGGTGCTTAATATTTCTATTTTTGCATAAATTCAAAAATAATTTTCAAATTTTGAGTAAATATTATTTCTAATTTATGATTAGTTGAGGAAGCTCTAATGGGACATTATTCCCCGGATAGAGGGTGTTTGATTTTCATTTTTTTCTAGTGTCTGATAATTCATTTTAAAAATTAAAATAAAATTGATTTTTTGAGTGGCTATTAGAATGGAGAGTGCTCTCACACTGTCACTGTTATGTTAGTGCTCTACTCAATGATGTGAGAATTGATGTAGTTTTAGGACATTATTATGTTAGTGCTCTATTCAATAAAGCGAAAAATGATGTGGTTGCAGGTTGTTAGCATAGGAAGTGGGGATTTTGAACAAACATCGAATTAACATTATTATGTTTCCTTGTGAGGAGGAAAAAGTATGTGTGGGAGGGTTGGGGTCCTTTTCATACTAAGTGTTTTGGTACTGATCAACAATTTTGTAATTAGTATGGTTTCATTGTGTAGAATGGTCACTATGTGAAGGACAAAGTATGTGTAGGAGAACTGGGGACTTAGGCGTGCTAAATAAACAATGTTTTCAATCCTTGTGAAGAAAAAGGGTTGTGCGATAAAATGAATGTCTTGAAGGATTTTTTTTAATTATTATTTAGGAACATATTTCACAACTACAGAAGTAGTTGTGCAAAGTTGGTTGGGGAAATCTAGTTGTTGATATGATTGCAAGATACTATTATGATAATGCTTTGTTCAATGATCCGAGAATTCTTGTAGTTGTAGGTTGTTTGTATAGGCCTCGAATGGGAGTGAACCAATGTCGAATTAATATTATTATGTTTCCTTGTGCGGAGTACAATTTATGTCTGGGAGGGTTGGGGTCCTTTGCATAGTGAGTCTTGGGGTTTTTGTCTGAAACATTTACTGTTGAGAGGACGAAGTTATGCATGTATGGATGTTATGTGAAAATGTTGTGGAAAGTTTACTAAGATAATAAATATGTAAATCCTTTTTTAAATTTTGATTTAGGGGGATATTTCAAAGTAGTTGTGTGAACTACATTGTGCATGTACGAAGGTTATATGGAGAATAAATGTATGTTTATAATTTGTGTGGATTGAGGTAGGTGTAGCCCCATCTTTTAGTTGTAATTTGTTTTAATATTTGTTTTATTGCTAATAGATTTTTCACAATGCGAAAGTGCATATAGTAAAAGCTTGAAAGCTTATTGCACACAATAGACTACATAATTTGATGGTAGCGTGTGTGGAGAACAAATGCCTCCTACGCATGATATTTGGGGCCCACATTTATTTAATATCAGTTTCCAATGTCAATGACTGATGGAAGGGCATTGTTAAGTCCGGAGGTGGTTTTGCATGAGATATTTTTACATATAATTTCTTTTGCTTTGCATTTTCACGCATATGTATTTGTGTTATGTTGAAAGTGTATGAAAATCAGGTTTCTAGATTTGATGTTTTGGTGCTTATGTGGTTTTTTGAATGCGTGAAAAGGTGTGTAGTCAATGAATTGAATGCTGAGATGAAGTGCATTTAACCACAAATTTATTTTCTCTTAATCACAGCATAGACATCAGGACGATGAAAAACCTGGATGGAGGTTTTATCTTTGTAGTGTTTTTGAGACGCAAAATAATAGCAGGTGGTGACTAATGATGGCATTTCATCTATGCCTGGCACAATCCCACAATTGCAAGGAAAGACTAGTGGAAGCACCAGTGATAATGACAATGATGAAGGTGCCATTTGTTAAAGACTTCTTGTTCTATCAAAGCACATTAGTTGACTTCTTGGGAAAGGTGGAAACATCATCAGTGAGATGTGGAAGCACACTGGAGAAAATATTCGCATATTTCGCAAAGAGAAGCGACCAAAATGTGCATCCCAAAATGAGGAGCTCATTCAAGTTATTAGATACCTGAGTGTTGCTAGAGATGCACTCATCCAAATTACAAAAGGGTTTACGGAAAATATTTTCAAATATATGGATGGTGCTACCAACACCCACACCCACATAGTGCCTCCTTTGTCTAGTCTAAATGTGCCCAGTGCAATTCATCTTTCATCATCAAGTTATGGCACAAAGCAATATGATCTAGGATTTCCAAGATAGATTGGATGCTTCACTGTAAAATGTTTCTTATTTATTTTTTAATATACATATTATATTATAAATATATGTTGTATTATATGATTATCAAATTTGAGTTTCCTTAATTTATTTCATTTAAATTCATTAAGTTAATGAAGTAAATTGGCAAAATTCAATATATACTTTTATATTTGTAATTAAAACATTGTAAAATAACTTATCTTATATTTTATAAATATTAAATAAATATATAATATAAATAATTTTGAAAATAAATAGATATTCAAAACATAATAACAATTTTCCTTGAATGAAAGAACTATATAAGTGAATAGAAACAATTTCCCTTTCAATAATTATATAAGTGAATAGAAACATTTTCCCTTTCAATAATGTTATTGTATATAACATATATTATAACAAAGATAACGTTTGTACACGGTACTTCACCATGTTTTAATGTTGTGTACATTACGACTATAATGTCAATCAATTAGATGTATGGAGATTTATGATTTGACGTTTGAATGGTTCACCGATATTAGAGATCGATGAATGAAATAAATATGGCCCACCTTTAAATATACATGCGCACTTTCCTTAACAATGGTCCCTTCCATTTTATGCAAGGCGATAAAGGTTGGATTTGGTGCTGCAAAATTACTAGATACATATCTAATTAGAGATCGATATTGAAAGTCAAAAGCAGTGGCTAGTGTGGAACTAATAAACACTTCCTTGGTAAGGTCGTCACACATGTGATATTAATTCATTTCAAATTTATTTGTTATTTAAGATGCTTTATGTTGGTAACCTCTGCTAGGTACGTATCTACATACAAGGTGTCCATACAAAATTCCATATTTTCCAAAATGGTGTTCATGACTAATTCTCGTATGGGAGATACAATGGAGAAGTGAAATAGGTTGAACCAGAAATAGAGATGATATTTTTTATTGTTAGTGAAATTTATGTATATGACGGTTTGTTATGTAAGTAGAGGCAAGTAAAATATATAAAGATATAAATAGTTAAGTTTTATTAGTCCCTACCTCATCAAGCACTATAAAATTCACTTCACGATCAAGTTGCATTAACTCTGTATTATTTGGTTGTGTTTTCGCAATTTTAACCAAAATTTTGGGAAAATGTTTAATATTTCTATTTTTGCATAAATTCAGAATAATTTTTTAAATTTGAGTAAATGTTATTTTAATTTCTGATTAGTTGAGGAAGCTCCAATGGGACATAATTTCCCCAATGGAGGGTATTTTATTTTCACTTTTTCCCAATGTCTAACAATTAATTTTAAAAATTAAAATTAAAGTAATTTTGTGAGTGCCCATTACAATGTTGAGTGCTCTGACACTTTCACTACTATGTTAGTGCTTTGCTTAATGATGTGAGAATTGATGCAGATTCGGGACATTATTATGTTAGTTCCCTATTCAATAATGTGAGAAATGATGTGGTTGCAGGTTGTTTTCATAGGCACGGGGGGTTTGACCAAATGTCGAATTAATATTATTATGTTTCCTTGTGTTGAGGTAAAAGTATGTGTGGGAGAGTTTGGGTCCTTTGCATAGTAAGTATTGTGACACTCATGAACGATGTGGTAATTGGTACAGTTTCATTGCGCAGAACGTTCACTATGTGGAGGAAAAAGTATGTGTAGGAGGAATGGGATCTTATGGGTGCTAAATAAACAATGTTTTCAATCCTTGGGAAGAAAATGTGTTGTGTGGTAAAACGAATGTGTGGAAGGCTTTTCTTTTTAATTATTATATAGGAACATAATTCACAACTACCAAAGTAGTTGTACAAAGGTGGTTGTGCAATGCTAGTTGTTGATATGATTGCAGAACACTGTTATGATAATGCTTTGTTCAGTGATGTGAGAATTACTGTAGTTGTAGGTTGTTTTCATACACCGCAATGGGGAATGAACAAATGTTGAATTAACATTATTATGTTTCCTTGTGCAGAGTACAATGTATGTGCGAGAAACTTGGGGTCCTCTGCATGGTAAGTGTTGGGGTTGTTGTGTGAAATGTTTATTGTGCAAAGGACTAAGTATGTGCAGGAAAACCAAGGTATTTTACATAGATGGTGGTGATAAATAAACTATGTTCGAAATACATGTGAAAAGAGGTGTTGTACGGTAAAACAAATGTGTGGAACGCTTAGTATTTTTTAGTTATTATCTAGGAGCATTTTTGGAACCTATGGAAGTAGTTGTACGAAAGTGGTTGTGAACAGCTAGATGTTTGGAGGTATCATGTGTAGAGTCTCAAATTTCAATGATTGATCAAAGGGTGTTATTTAGTGCATAATTAGTTTTGCAGAAAAAGCTATGTGGAGGCAGTTATGTGTGTATGGATGTGATGTGAAAATCTTGTGAAAATTATACTAAGATAATAAATATGAAAACCCTTTTCTAAATTCTTATTTAGGGGCATATTTCAAAGTTGTTATGCAAGCGAAGTTGCGGATAGATGGTTGTGCATGTACGAAGGTTATACGAAGAATAAATGCATGTGAAAAATTTGTGTGGAATGGGGGGAGTGTAGAGGATTCGTTTAATTGTAACGTGTTTTGATATTCGTTCTATTATTAATACATTCCATGGGATGCGAAAGTTCATAGAATAAAATATTTAAATATTATAGCACATAATAGACTATGTTTTTTGCATGTAGCGTGTGCAGAGAACAAATGATTCCTGCACATGATATTTGGGACCAATGTTTATGAATATCAGTTTCAAATGTCAATGACTGATGGAAGGGAATTGTTGAGTCTGGAGGTGGTTGTGCGTCGGATATTTTTTGCACATAAATGCTTTTTCTTTGTGGTTTCGTGCATAAGCATTTGCGTTATGTTGAAAGTGTATGAAAATCATGTTTATATATTTGATGTTTTGGTGTTTATGTGGTTTTTTGAATGTGTGAATAGGTGTGTAGTCGGTGAATTGAATGTTGAGATGAATTGTATTTACCCGCAAATTTATCTTCTATTAATCAGAGGATAGACATCGGGATGATGAAAAATATGGATGGAGGTTTTATCTTTATAGTGTGTTTTAGACCCAAAATAGTGGTAGGTGGTGGCTAACGATGGTGTTTCACCTACGCTTGAGGCAATTCTCTAATTGCAAGGAAAGACTATTGGAAGCACTAGTGACAATGACATGATGAAGGTGCCATTTGTTCAAGACTTCTTGTTTTATTAAAGCACCTTGGTTTCCTTCTTGGTAAAGGTGGAAACATCATCAATGAGATGTGGAAGAATACTGGAGAAAATATTTGCATATTTTGGTAATAGGAGCGACCAAAATGTGCCTCCCAAAATTGTTGATGGAAATGTAACTAGGTTCAATCTTCATAAATGTACTTTTGATATTTGTATTT
>APFE031526066.1:0-22100 GCA_000404065.3 Pinus taeda | reverse complement strand
AGCTCAGGATATCGCAGTAAATCAAGGAAAGGAAGATCCAAGTCCAGATCGGGGATAGTGTGCTGGAAATGTGAAAAGAAAGGACACCTAAAGAAAGACTGTAGATCTCAGAAGGGAAAAGAAGGAGATTCACAGCAAGAAAACAATCATGAAGCAAATGTGACAGGTGAGGTGTTACAAGATGCTTTGATTCTTTCTTTCGAAAATATTACTGATTCCTGGGTGGTAGATTCAGGGGCCTCATTCCATGCACACCTGATAAGAAATACTTTCATGACTATGTTCAAGGAGATTTTGGACAAGTTCGTTTGGGTGATGATAAACCCTGTCAAATTGTTGGGGGTAAGGTTCTTGTAAAACAACAGAATGGAAACTAATGGCTACTAAAGGACGTAAGGCATGTTCCAGATTTGAAGAAAAATCTAATTTCAACAGGGCAGTTAGGCGGTGAAGGTTGTATGACAACTTTCACAGATAAAGCTTGGAAGGTCACCAAAGGAGCCCTGATAATAGCAAAAGGTGAAAAGGTTGGTACATTGTATTTATGCAATGGTATTTCTAACTGTGTTAATGCTTTAACTTCCAAAGGAGCAGATGCAGCATTATGGCATCATAGGCTTGGACACATGAGTGAAAAAGGGATGAAGATTCTTCACTCAAGGAATTTGTTGCCAGGGTTGAAGAATGTTGATTTGGACTTCTGTGAGAATTTCATTTATGGAAAATAGAAGAGAGTCATATTTCTTAGAGTTAGGAAAGAAAAGAAGAGTGAAAAAATTAGAGCTTGTGCATATAGATGTATAGGGACCTGCTCAGGTATCATCTCTCAGTGGCTCTCATTATTATGTTAATTTTATTGATGATGCAACTAGAAACACTTGGATTTATTGCATTAAGAATAAATCTGATGTATTTGATACTTTCAAGAAATGGAAAGCTTTGGTTGAGATTGATACAAGAAAGAAATTGAAGTGTCTCAGATTAGATAATGGAGGTGAATATTGCAACAAAGAGTTTGATAGGTACTGTTCAGAGCAAGGAATTCACAGAGAGAAGACAGTTCCAAGAACACCACAAGAAAATGGTGTGTCAGAAAGGATAAACAGAATAATCATGGAGCATGCAAGGTGCATGAGATTACATGCAGGATTGCCTTTAAAATTTTGGGTAGATGATGTAGATACTATTGTTTATCTAATAAACAGAGGGCCTTCAAGTTCCTTGGATGGTGGTGTTCTAGAGGAAGCATGGACAGGTAAAAAGTTAAACTACTCCTTTTTAAAGCCTTTTGGTTGTGAGGCCTTTGTCCATATTAATAAAGAAAATAGAACAAAGCTTGAGGCAAAATCAAAGAAATGTACCTTTATTGGATATGGCATTAATGATTTTGGTTATCACTTATATGATTATGAAAATCACAAAGTCATTAGTAGCAGAGATGTAATATTCAATGAAAAGGTCTTCTATAAGAATCAACTGTAGGAAAAGAAACAGGAAAAAGAAAACAAGGAATACACAGTTCTTGATGACATCACTAAAAAATTAAAGGTGCCTGAAAATAATAATAATCAACAACCACAATAACAAAAATCACCACAACAGCAACAGGCACCCAAAACACCTGAAAGTGGCGTTAGAAGATCTACCAGGATAAGTATACCCCTTGAACGATACTCTCCTCCATTATATTATTTATTGTTGACTGATTCTGGTGAACCCGAATGTTATGAAGAAGCAATGCAGGTTGAAAGCAAGACGAAGTGGGAGCTAGACATGGAAGAAGAGATGGACTCCTTAATGCATAACCAGACTTGGGACTTAGTTAGGTTGCTTGCAGGAAAAACTACATTGAAGAATAAATGGGTTTATAGGCTGAAGGAAGAAGATGTAGGAAAACAAAGGTAGATAGCTAGACTTGTGGTGAAGGGGTTTGCACCGAAGAAAGGTATTGATTTTGATGAAATATTCTCTCCTATTGTAAAATGACTTCAATCAGAACTATTTTAAGTCTAGTAGCAGTTGAAGATTTGCATCTTGAGCAGTTAGAAGTAAAGACAACCTTTCTCCATGGGGATTTGGAAGAAGAGATATATATGCATCAACCACAAGGATATGAGGTGAAAGGGAAGGATAAACTAGTGTGCAGGCTGTAGAAGAGCTTTTATGGCTTAAAACAGGTTCCAAGGTAGTGGTATCTAAAATTTTACAAGTTTATGTCTGAACAAGGTTATACTAGATGTCACTCTAATCATTGTGTTTATCTGAAAAAGAAAAATGATGGCAGCTATATTATATTGTTATTGTATGTAGATGACATGCTTGTTGCAGGGTCTAACATGCAGGAAATAAAATGTGCTCAAAAGAAAATTGGAAAATTCATTTGCAATGAAGGATTTGGGAGCTGCAAAATAAATCCTTGGTATGAGAATAACTAGAGACAAGAAAAATCACAAATTAACATTGTCTCAGAATGAGTACATACAAAAGGTGTTAAAAAGATTTAATATGCACAATGCAAAACCAGTTAATACACCTTTTGCTAGCCATTTCAAGCTTAGTAAGGAAATGTGCCCAAAGACCCAAGAAGACATGGATTATATGTATAAAGTTCCGTATGCATCAGCAGTTGGAAGCTAATGTATGCAATGGTCTGCACAAGGCCTGATATTGCACATGCAGTGGGAGTTGTAAGAAGGTACATGAACAATCTAGGAAAGGAACATTGGATGGAAATGAAATGGATTCTTAGATATTTGAAAGGTATCACAAATCAAGCATTATGCTTTGGTGGTTCAAACATTTCTCTACAGGGATATGTTGATGCAAATATGGCAGGTGACAAAGATAATAGGAGGAGTACTATAGGATATGTATTTACCGTAGGTGGAACAAATGTTAGTTGGGTTTCAAAAATCCAAAGTGTTCTTGCACTTTCAACAATAGAAGCAGAGTATGTTGCTGCTACAGAGGCTAGTAAAGAAATGATTTGGTTACAAAGGTTAATGGGTGAATTGGGTAAGAAGCATGATATGGGCACATTATACAGTGATAGCCAAAGTGCCATTCATCTTGCAAAGAACTCAACATTTCATTCTAGGACTAAACACATACAGCTCAAGTACCATTTCATATGATCATTGTTGGAAGATGGAGAGTTGAAGCTGGAAAAGATGCACACTAGCCAGAATCTTGCAGATATGCTAAAAAAAGTTGTAACTAGGGAGAAACTGAGAATATGCTCAGTTTCAATTGGTCTTCAAGGGTGATGATGAAGATGAGAAACAACCAGGTCAAAAGAGGAGTCATTGTCCAGCAAATGAAGCAGCGGTGGAGTTGCTACAATCATTCTCCAAGTGGGAGATGGTTGGGTCTGGAGCATGATTATTTAGAGGTCTTTGTTTTCAGTCGGACATATACCCCAGGAAGTTTGTATACCCCTCCACGTGGAGGGGTGCGGGGGGGATTTGTCCCCCTCGTGGGGGTTCAGGGGGGCCGATCCCCCCCCGGCTGGGGGATCCAGGGGCCAGTGGTCCCCTGGCGGGTGTTTCAGGGGCAGTGCCCCTAAAGCTAAAAACAGATGTAAAATTGCCTTGTAAAAGTATAGTAATTTCTAGTCAATCTGGGCCATTCATTAGGTGGATGATCTGACGATAGAACTTATGTTTAATTTAGGGTTTTTTACCCTAGAAGGTAACCCCTCTCTTCGTATGAGGGAATTTTGTTGAGGCTGTGATATAGATGTGTATTCTCCAAGCGAGAAATAGAGAGGTGAAACTGTGAGAGAAAATAGAGGATATTACAGTGGATCTGCTATAGGTTGTGTCTCTTCATTTTGATAGATAATAAAAAGGAAGGACTGGCTGTTTAGGGTGGATGTAGCCCAAACTAGGTGAACCATGTATATCTGTGTCTCTCTAGTTTTATGTGTTTTCCGTGTTTATATTTATGCAATATTCTATGTGTTCCATTGCTCTGTAACATATAATTTTCTAACATTTGCCCAAAGAACCCAAGTTTACTCCTCAAGTATTTGGGGGCTCTACAGATTCATTTTCTTAACCAAGTGATGTTTTTCAAGTCCATATCGATGGACAAGGCATGTGTATAGGCACAGTACCTGGAGAACATAAGACAAAAGAAAGTTAAATCAAGTGGATTGAAGTAGAAGGGCCAACAATGTGCTTAAAAGGAATGGAAGAAGACGCATAAGGGGAAAGGATAAAAATAGGTACCCATGACACATCAGTGCAGATATCACAACAACCAATGCAACATTGACGGTCATATATAGGAGAAGTATTAGAAGTTTCATCCAGAGCTTAATCGCAAGAACAAAAAGAAAGACAGTAATAAGAAGAATCTCATGGCCACTAATTCACGCAACCAAGTTGAAAGTAACTTAGATGTGGATATGAAGATCATATATACATCAATGCAAAAGGAGGTGAATTTGAGTAGCCTTTAGCAGCATGAAGAGAAAGAAATGACCAAACTCTTCCATATAAAGATATAGGTCAATAAGACAAAGATTTATGTTATGTTTGACTCAAGATTGCGGAAAAATCTCATTGTAGTAGCATTGTTCAAGAAGTTGGGGTTGAAATTTCATGATCATCCAAGTCCATATCCATTTGGATGGGTAAATAAAGATGCACAGTTGAAGGTACAAAAATAGTGTAAAATTAGATTTGTTATTAATGTTGATTATATTGATGAAGTAGAATTATATATTGTTCCTGTTGATGTATGTAGAGTCATGTTTTAGATTCCCTACATGTACATACGAGATTCAATGTTAATGTGGAGAGCCAACCAATATCAACTTGTAAAGGATGAAAAATCATTCACCATCAACATGCACAAAAGAAAGTAAAAAAATCACTGATAAGTGTCAACCAAGCTAAGAAATTGGCGAGTTATAGCAAGAAGTATGTTTTATTGTTTTAAAGTGAAAATTAGTGTGTAGAAGAATCAGTAAGAGGTAGGGAACTCTTGGAGGGGTGTACTAAGAAATAGAAAAAAAAAACTCGAAGATTTGCTACATGCATATAGGGATGTGTTCTAGGAGCCTAAAGGGTTACCACCTATGAGGGAAGTAGAGCATGAGATCTAGTTGTTGCCAAACTCCCCATTGCCAAACATTGGGTTGTACAAATAGTAAGTTTATAGAAGCAAGTGAGGTGAAGAAACAATTGCAGTAGCTACTGGAATAGGGTGTCATTTTACCAAGTGCATCACCATGTGGGTCAACCATCGTCATTGTGCCAAACAAGGTTGGGAATTGGCAAATGCATATAGATTACAAGGCATTGAGCAATATCATGCTCAAGAACAAGTATGCCCTTCCCAAGAAAGATGATCTATAGGATTAGTTACAACAAGAAAAATACTTCACTAAGATGGAATTTAAATTTTGGATATCACCAGGTTTGAGTCAAAGAAGAAGACACATGGAATACCACCTTCAAAAACAAGAAATTTTTGTATGTGTAGTTATTCATGCCATTTGGCCTATCCAATGCACCATATATGTTTATGAGGTTAATGGATGATGTATTGTGCCCTTTTATAGATTCATTTGTTATTTCCTATTTTGATGATATATTGGTATACAATGCTCCCTAGGAGGATCACATATCAAATTTGATGTAGAAGAACCAACTACTAGAAAACCTCAAGAAGAGTTTGGATAGTAGTATTTTGGGTATTTGATAGGTGCAAGAGAGTTGAAGATAGATCCTACCAAGATGGAGGCTATCATGAAATGGATGGTATCTACTAATGTTTTTAAAGTTAGGAGTTTCATTGGGGTGACATAGTACCTAAGGAAATTCATAGCCTCATTTTTAGCAGTAGCAACACCACTCAACACCTGTAATGTCCCTGATTTTGTGTGTGGAAGTTAGTAAGGAGTTTGTCTGATTTTGATGATATTAATTAAAAGGGGGCAAATATTATTTTTATTAGAAAAGAGAGGAAAATATTATCTTGACAAAAATAATATTTTATTATAAAATGGTGGAAAATAGTATTTAATAGAAAAGGGGAGAAAAATATTATTTTATTAGAAAAGGTGGCAAAACATCACTTTGTGGATAGTGGCCGCCACCAATAAAATAATATTAAGAAGGATTCTAGAAGCTTGGGCAAGAACTCATTGACATCTTATAAAAAGAGAATGGGAATCATTTTACTATTCATTCTATCTAATCATTTCTCATTGTTATTCTTGGGGGTTTCAAGCGCAATCCTCACCCTAGTTTTGGTGAATCTCTTGCCGCCCTAGATAGCATTTCTGCTTCTTCGGTGGACAATACTACCACCCTAGTCATATATTTTCCTTGTGCTTGTTTCTGAAGACTAAATCAAGTTGTTGTAGGGATTATTTAACTCTTTGATTTTGCAGGGATACATGGATTTTATTGTGTCAAGGGAGTTTGAAGTTAATTTGTGAATAAGGTTGAGCTTCAGTGCTCAAGCAAGGTTCTCAATACAAGCATTCTGCCTTAAGATTCTAGTCCATAAACATGTGTTTGAGTTGATTGTTTGCACTCAGAATTGGAGGATGAATTTGAGAGAGAACTTATAGTGATTATTATAAAGGAGGTTGAATTATAGTTCCTGTCATCACTAAGGACTGGATTATTATTTTTCCTGGTGCCAAGTTCCCATTTCCAGATATCATACCATTGGTCAAATCTTCCAAGGGTCGAATTCTTGATCACAAGGAGGGTTGAATTGTATTTTGTTATTTTACTAAGCTTGAGAAATTTCCAAGGGATGAATTGAATTTATCCTTTGCATCACAACATTTAGATTGTTGAAAATCACTTTCAGAATTTAAATACCAAGGAGGAGGAGGACTTTCGTTTATCTTGTGACCAAAAGTCTGTAAGGAAGAAGGCCAAAGCATTTGTGAGAGCAGGCCAAATTTCATAAGCCTCCAATACCATAATTTTTCCAAAGAGTGAGTAGATCCTTATGCACCAAAATTTGTGTAGAAATTATCTAAGAATATTCCAGAGGTTGTTTTGTTAGAGGAAGGGCCATGTTCTTTAATATTTGTGACCAAGTTCCAGGTATAAAAGTTTGAAGCATCATTCACCTAAATAGGTCGTGTTTTTCAAAGGAGAAGGACCTCTTTGTCATGCATTTACAACTAAGATTTAGATGAGAAGTTTATATAACTCCACTGGTATTATAATTATCTTGAGGTCATGCTCCTTTCACATTCAGACCAAACTGAATTATCTTTGGAAAAGGAACCTTGTAGCAGCCTATTTTGGGACAACAAAATTTACTCTCCAAGAGGTCGAATTGACCCTAAGAATAAAAGAGTAATTACCAAGTCAACAACATTAAAGTTTATAATCCTTATTAGCATGGAGCTTGTTCTAAGTATTAGCCTTAAATGGAATTATAAACAATGAATTTTTCTCTCAATTAAAAATCATATTTCTGCCTCAGTTATTCACTAAAGTTTTTCTTCAAAGTTTGCTATCAAGTTGTCTAAAAAAAATTTTTTGTTACCTATTAAAAGTACTTTTGAGAATATGGAAAAAAAAAAGTTTGTAGAAAGGTGCAAATAAATTTTCAAATATTTTTGGAAGAATTTGTAGAATTTCCCACTATAGATCAATAGATTATGCAATATACTAAAGCAAAATACAAGATCTACTTCTACAACAAACTTTGCAGAAGCTTAATCAATATGAGAAAGATCAATAAGAACACATATAACTGATGAAGAGAAAGAAAACACACATGAACACAGAAGAATAATCCTGGGTAAAGCCTCAACCTAAAACCCAAATCTCTGTAATATCATACAAGTGGAAAATAGTTTGGATTACAAAAAGAATCAACTCACAAGCTATCCTGCTCTCTCTCCAATCCCTCTGCTGCTCATAGACAATCAAAGGCTTCTCACAACCCTTCTCCTCCTCCTTACAAATCATCCTTATTTCTTTAACTAGTGGATGAATTCCTCAATCAATGGAGAAACTGTTGCATGTCTTCACATAGACTTCATGTTTGATTTTCTCCAACTAATTAACTCAAGATGAATTAATTAATTATTTTTCAAACATCTGTAAAGAACAAATTCGAATTTTACTTCTCAATTTTAGTTCAGGGACTAACTAAAATTGGAATCCATCCTGAAATGCTATTTTCAACATTTCTTGTTTCCATTTTCAACACTCCCTCTCAACCAGAAAGGAATTCAACTCGAACCTAATCTTGAAGCTTTGGAATGTCCTGCATGCAACACTTCTCCCAAGTGTTGTTGCTCCAACAACTATAGAAACAAAAAAAATCTCCCAACTGACCTCTTTGTTCGGCTAGAATCATCCTCTGGTGTTGAAGCTTCCTCTGCCACTGACAAGTGCTCCCTTTATGACCTCTGAGTTGCTGCAACACTCCATGCATCTCACACTGTTGCACACCTCTTTGTGCCATCTTGCACTGGTGCAACACTCCTGTGCCTCTCGTATTGTTGCAGCCTGCTAGCTCTACACTGTCTTGGGATTCTTGCACTGTAGCTCTCTCTGCCACTCCATCCACATCCATCTCTACCCACTTAGCCAGTCCTGCTACTCCTCGTCGGGGCTCCCGTAGCAAGGTCTAATCAAAGAGGTTGGGAACCTCAATGATCCCGCCCCCATTCCAGCCTTCTTGGGACTATCACTCCACATAGCTCGACCTCCGACCTAGAGTTATGGATGCATGTCATCCCTCTTCCCACTTGGCTCGAAATTTCCCCCTACAGGAGGTCTCTGCATGAGTGGATGCCTCCACTTTGTCTCTTCTCAGCTTCCCTAGTTGTGGCTACTCCACAACCTCCTGAAGCTGCTTCACCAATTGTGGCTCCTCCACAATCATCTCAGACTTCTTTTGGAACTGCATGTTGAGAGGTAATGTACTTTCCCTCTAAACCACCAAGTCTCCATCAGTTGCCTTAATCCTCAAGGCTTTGCATGCATCTTGAATCTTAAGAGCATACAGGATCTTGACTCGTGAACTGATCTGCTTCACCTATCTCGTGGTGATGTGTTGAAGGAAAATTTTTCCCTTATTGAAGAATACATCACAACCTTTCTCTTCTAACATTGCGATCGACACCAAATTTCTCTTCAGTCCTGGTACATACTTGACATTGCCCAAGGTAATGTGAGCTCCATGCTCCCTCTGAAAAACAAACGTGCCTACACCTGAGACACTACACTTTTCACCATTACCCATCATTATGAGTATCTGGAGATCTTTATCCTCTAAGGTACTAAACAAACTCTTATCATTGGTCATGTGGAAAGAAGTTCCACTGTTAAGAAACCAACCACATCTTGGCATTATGATTCTGGTATGGCTCTATGATACAGGTGTTGTACTTGATGGCAACTCACTCAAGTGGAAATGGTCTGTTCAGGCTCTCAAAATGATGGAAATTAAGAGGCTTGCAGGTGAATGGTTCAAAAGGTGCAGACCCGCAGGTTCACCGTCCAGGAGGTGTGGTCATACCCGCAGGTTACCCGATCAGAAGGTGCGGAACCCCAGTTCACTCACTTCAAGACAGAGAAGCGGGCTCACGTGGGGTTTCTTATGTTTGGCTCGTGGTATTTAGCCCGCCATTTCTGATGCTATGGTTTTGGCCCGTGGTATAGGATCTATTTTAGCCCCAGTTTGGATCCCTTGTATTGGTTATTGATGGTTTTGTCCCATGGTGTGAATAAGGGCTTGACTATAAATAGGGAAGGAGATCACTTGGCTAAGGTATCTTTTCAATTGAATATCCTAAGATCTGAAATATTGGGTTGTCAATGTAAAATGCTTGATCTAATTCAAAGTAAATCTGAAAGTGAATCTATGAAGTCGTGATCTCTCGGGCGCATGATCAGATCTGTGCATCTGACTGTCAGTGGTACATTGGAGGGTTGTTAGTTCGGTTCAAATCGAAGGTCCGCAGGTAATTCATAGTGCAGATGCGGAGGCTCGCAGTTCCGTGAAAGGTGCAGTGCGGTGGTACGCGGTCTAAAGAAAGGAACAGTGCGGGGGCTCGCAGCACGATCGAAGGCGCAGTGCGGTGATATAGTAAAAGTACGCGGCGTAACAGAGGGTACAGTGCGGAGGCACGCGACTAAGCAGAAGAAGCAGTGCGGAGCAAGGTCAGAGGTACACGGCTCGATACAAGGAGAAGCTATAGAGGTACATAGAAGTACGCGGCGCAATAGAAGCAGAAGGTGCGCTGGCACAGTAGAAGTACGCAGCACGACAGGAGGCGAAGTGCGGAGATATGCGGGGTAGCAGAATGCACTTTGTGTGGATACGCAGGATAACATAAGGTTGGGTGCGGAGTCAAGTAGTCCAGATAAGGGAAAACTGCGGATCTGTCTTAAAAACAGTGGTTGATTATCTCTTATTTATTGCTGCAGAGTTCTGGGCTTATATTTCTGGTACTATCTTACTGTTTACAACATTCTGAGAAGTTGGGTGACTCTTGATTGATTGTATAAGGAGTTTGGATGATTGGCATGTACTTGATGATTATTTGATCTTCTTGGATCCAGTTTGAAAATTTATGAAAAGTGGTCCTTGAAAGAAAAGAAGTAAGGGGGTTGTAGCTCGCTTCCAGGAGAGACTGGAAAACAAGAGAGAGTTGTAGCTCTCTACAGGTTACAGCCTGCGTACTGGTAAAGGACTGCACCAGTACAAAATCATTGTAAGAGAAGTTTCTAATTGAAAGAAGATAGAGACATATTGCAGCAGGTGGTTTTCACCCACATTGGGTTTCCACCTTATATCTGGTGTTCTTTGGTGTGATTATCTATTTTTCTTATTCTTGCTCATTATTATATGGTGCTGACATACAAACTAATGATCAATATTTCAAGAATAAATTAATTGAAAAGAATTTGATAATACTGATTCACCCCCACCCCCCTTCTCAGTATTATTTCCAACAGGATGGTTGTTGATATGGAAGCAGAAGAAATTAGAAATATAGGTGATGGTCATTGGGTGCTACAAAATATTCTTGGAAGGAATCTGAGAGAATGGAAAGATGTTTTGAGGGTAGTGGATAACCGTATCATTAACTCATACTTCCACCTTGTCTAGGAAAGATATTCTCTACTTATCCTAGCTAGAGCATTGAGAATTCGATTCACCCCACCTCCCCTACCTCCTACAACTTCCAATACTTTGGAAAACTTGGACTCTCCCTCTTCAACTCCCCAAAATTTGGTTCTTCATGGTGCTCAAACTCTTAGTTTTGAGAATTTGGAGCTAGCGAAAAAGGATGAGAGTATCACAGAAAAGTAGAGACTATTGAATAATGATGGGAAGGAGTGATCCACAATCAACAATGCAACAACTACTGACATGTTGAGGGAAGAGACACCACAACTAGTTGTAAAAACATGATTTAGAGGAATGATAGTCAAATGGGAAAGACCAACTTAGATGTTAGAAGGTTGGGACCAGGCCAGGAATTTCAAATTCCCTTGGCCCATCAAATGAAAATTTCATGACATTTTTACATTTTACATGCCCTTCACTTTACGTTTTATGCCAATAAACCACCTTTCATACTAATAAACTAAACTAGTAATGTTGGATCTTCCCGCATTTAACTCTTCTATGTAATAATCAAGAAATAATTCTATGTTTGTTCATAAAGCTTCAAACTAGAATCATATTGTTTTCACATAGATACTAGTCAACAATGTACAACATCCGCAGTGTGAGCATGGTCATCCAAGCCTCGAATTGAGTATAATTCTAATCATATTACACTATATGATGTTGAAAATATAGTGAAATTATGGTACTTTACTAAAAGTAACAACTACTAGCATTTATTCATGCTTAACACAACATTCTTTAAACCAAATTACCAAAGTTGTACTTCAAATTGCAAACTTTCAGACTTCACATAGATATATCCATATCTAACAAAAACAAATGGCTGAAATATCAACAGGTGATCCCCAATCTAGATACCAACAGGTGATTCATGAACCCCAAGGGCCTCAAAACCTTAAAAATATTATAGGTGATTCATAAATAAATCTAATACCTTAAAAACCTTTTATCTATTCCAATTTTGAAAATTCAAAATCTTCAACTTCCCATTCCAGAAAACTGCCAAATAACATTAAACCTTTTATCCACTGCAATTTTGAAAATTCAAAATCCTCAACTTCCGAAAATTACCAAATAACATAAAACCATAAAACACATAATAAATTAGAATACAAAAAATAAAATACACACTTTTTTTTCTTGAATTTGAGAGTTTATCAGGCTACCAACCTGAGTTTGAGCTGCTCCCCAAGATGGTTGGAAGAAATCACGTCTTTATTTACTTCAAAATTTATTTAGGGGCTCCGTAAGCTGGTTTGAAGAAATCGTGCCTTAATTTACTTCAAAATTTCGTGAAGGGTTGTATACCATATCAAAATTTACATACTTGTAAGTATTTTTTAGGTTTTACAATAACTAACTACATAAGTAAATAAAGAAACCACACCTTAATTTACTTCAAAATTTCCTCAAGGACTGTATACCATATCAAATTTGACAATAACTAGTAAGTATTTTTCAGGTTTTACAATAAATAAAGAGTACATACCTCATAGGTTGATACCACTAGTCTAGCAGTTTTGAACGAGAAAGCATGCCATATACAAAGGCTAATAAATTCAACACTACAGTAGGGTAAAAACAAATTCAAAAGCTAACACGCCTTAATTTACTTTGGGTAAAAACGAATTCAAAAGCAACCACGCCTTAATACCATATCAAATTTTACATAACTTGTAAGTATTTTTCAGGTTTTACAATAAACTAATGACATAAGTAAATAAAGAGTACATACCTCATAGGCTAATACCACCAGTCTAGCAGTTTTGAAAGAGAAATCATGCCATATTCAGAGGCTAACAAATTCAACACTGCAGTAGGATAAAAACAAAATCAAACGAAACGACGCCTTAATTTACTTCAAAATTTCTCCACGGCTATATACCATATCAAATTTTACATAACTTGTAAGTATTTTTCAGGTTTTACAATAAACTAACGAAATAAGTAAATAAATAGTACATACCTCATAGGCTGATACCACCAATCTAGTGAGGACTCTTGCTCAGGAGAACGACGGGCAAACAGCTAGGGTTCAGACCGTTGAAGGGGTTGATCTCCATGGAAAGACGCAAAGGAGGGAGCTCCACTCCCTCCTATAAGCAAGTTGTGGCCAGCAGAGGCAAGAAACCACTAGAAAATGACAGAGGTACTTCTGAGGAAGGGAAAAGGAACATGGAAGAGGAGCTAGATGGTACCAAAATGAGGGAGAGTAATAGCACAAAAGACAATGAGGAAGAAGACAAGAAATAGGGAACAAAAGACAAAAGACAAAAGGGACCTTGTAAACCCAAAGCTGAGATCACACCCAGAGTATTATTAAATGATCCTTATCTGCAAGTGCACAGGGATCACATGTAGACATATGCTATCATTTGTAAATTCATGGGATTATGGCCCACTAAAAAAGCTTTACAGACGTGGATTAAATACCATTGGAAACCTAAAGGAAGCATAGACCTACATCTTGGGTCAAAGGGATTCTTCACTATGGTCTTCACAAATATTGAAGATAAAGATAGAGTGTTTGAAGGAGGGCCCTACTTTTATGCAGCAGCAGGCCTCTATATGCAGCCATGGATGATGAATTTTGTCCCGGAACGTGAGACTTTTACCTCAGTCCTAGTCTGGGTAAGACTCTATTCTCTACCTCTTGATTACTGGCAAACTGAATCGTTAGCTTCCATTGGCAATAAATTAGGGCATTTTGTCAAAGCTTCGGAGGCCACCAGAAGGGGAAAATATACTTCCTTTGCAAGGATATGTGTGGAGATGGATCTCTCTGGAGCTCTTTCGGATGAGGTAATCTTGGAAGTTTTTGATGAAGAATGGGTGCAAACAGTAGACTATGAGCATATTCCATTCAGATGTCGCAGGTGCCATGAACATGGGCACCTATTCAAAGACTGCCCTCTTAGTAAAGTAGAGAACAAGGGCAAAGCTAATACAATGAAAGACAGTGATAGCTTTCAAAAAGTGGTACATAGAGGAAGAGGTAACAAAAGGGGGCCAAAGCAACATCAAAATGAAGGGCGATAGGCCAGTCAGAATAGGTTCCAAGTACTTGAAGAAGATGAAGAGATAACAAAAGTATATCAAGCAATGGGAGGAAGTCCTGGGGAAAAGGAGAAAGAAGAAGACCATGATCAAACACAGGATATTAATAAATAGAAAGAGACTATGATAAGCGATGCAGAACTAGAGATGGACAAGGAAATGACCCAGAGTGAGATGGAATTGGAGGACCACAAGCTACAGGAGATTCTTGACAGGGAACACCTAGATCTGGAAGGGTTCTTGAAACAGAGAACCACGGGAGGGGTAGAATCATTACCTCAAGAAGAGTTCAATAGAGTACAACAGTTGTTCTTATGGAAAACATAGGCTAATGGGATGGAGAGGCAAAAAAACATTGAAAGGCAAGGTAACGAAGGTGTGAAAACTATGAAAACTACACAAGGATTAGCACCTAGAAACCCAGGAAAGAAAAGAGGCAAGAAAAAGTAGAATGAGCTATTGATGGAATGTGGAAAGCTAATGATAGATTTAGGTAATATGAAAGATCTAACCAGCTACTCCTTTACAAATATTTAATTATGAAGTTCACATCTTGGAATATCAGGGGTCTAGGTAGTAAAATAAAATAGAGAATACTTAGTAATATAATGAAACAAGTAGCTCTGAATATGATCTTTATCCAGGAAACTAAATATTCCATTCAAAAGTTAAAACAAATATATAGCAAATGGCTCAGTAGATTTGAGTTTCTAAAAGTCAAAGCAGAGAATACAGTAGGAGGAATACTCACCCTTTGGAACCCCCAAAATATTGGCATAATAGATACTGAGGAATCTAGGAATTATTTATCAGTGGTTATTTAGCCTGTAGGAGATAGGGATACCTATCTGGTCACGAATGTTTATGGCCCTCAAAGAATGGATGATAAACTCAAGTTTCTAGATTCTCTTGTGGATCTCAGAGATAGACATGTAGGAATACCTTGGATCATGGGAGGGGACTTCAACATGATCAAATAACTTTCGGAGAAAAAGGGGGGAACCAGATCTCTAAGAAAAGACTCTTTAGCATTTCAAACCTTTATAGATAATATGAAGCTAGTTGACATCGATATGAGAAATGGTCTCTTTACTTGGAATAATAAAGAGGAGGAGAGTCTCATGTAGCCTCCAAGTTAGATAGATTCATTATCTCAGAGGATCTTATGCTCATAGACAAGGAAATAATAGCAATATTTCTCCCCATTGGAGGCTCAAATCACTGGCCGGTTCAACTGGAGGTCCAGGGCATAGGTACCCCTAGGAATAGACCTTTCAGATTTGAGAATATCTCGCTTGCCCACCTAGAATTCATCTGCAATATTGAAAAATGGTGGTCAGAAGATTTGCAGATTCAAGGAACAAAAATGGTCCTTCTACACAAAATATTAAAGCACATCAAGTTCAGGCTCAAAAATGGAACAATAATGATTTTGGCAATATTTTTGTTGGAAAAAAATCTGTTGAAAACAAAATGCAGGAACTCAACCAAGCCCTTATCACGGATGGCTTTGATAAAGTCAAAAGTGATAAATTTTACAAACATCATCAAGATTGGGAGAATTTGTGTAAATAAGAGGAAACATTTTGGAGATAAAAATCTAGAGTTCAATGGCTAAAATAAGGAGAGCGTAACACTAGATTTTTCCACAGATCCACCATGGAGAATAGAGCTCACAACAGGATCTCTTTGATCAAGGACGAGGGTAGGAATATTCTTAACTTCCATGAGGATATAGAAGTTGTGTTAGTTCAGCACTTCTGAGGTATAGCACAGGAAACCATTTCAAATAGAGAGCATTTTATGGGGGACTTAACTAGACATATACCTAAGCTGGTGCCTAGAGAGGACAATTTCAACATTAATAGGCCATTGATTGAAGAGAAGGTTAGTGAGGTCCTCAACGATATGAAAAATGGCAAAGCGCCAGGCCCTGATGGTTTCAATGTGGATTTCTTTAAAGCTTGTTGGAATATTGTTAAACAAGATATTATGAATGTAGTGGAGGATTCTAGGATGAACAGAATTATTTTGAAGGTGCTCAATACCTCCTTCATCTCCCTGATCCCTAAACAGGACAACGCTCAAACTCCAGATAGGTATAGACCCATAGCTTTATGCAATGTGGTATACAAGATAATATCCAAGGTAGTGGCCAATAGACTAAAACCTCTGCTTCCTACACTAGTTTCTGTGGAACAATCCAGTTATGTGGAAGGCAAACAAATTCTCAATAACATCATTCAAGCTCACGAGGTGGTGCACTCGTTGACTAGCAATAGGAAGGCTGGAATGATCATGCAACTAGACCTAACCAAAGCTTACGATAAGTTGAACTGGACCTATATCAAGAAAGTTCTTATTGCTTTTGGATTTGATCATAACTGGGTCAGATGGGTCATGGCCCTGGTAACTTCCTCCAGCTTTTCAATATTGGTTAATGGCTCTCCCTCCGAGACTTTTACTCCTTCAAGAGGCTTAAGGCAGGGAGACCCGCTCTCTCCCTTTCTCTTCATCCTCATGATGGAATGACTTGGTCGGTCTATTAAGCATGCTAAAGTAGCGGGTAAGATTAAGGGCCTACAACTAACTGAGAATGGACAGACCTTGGCTCATCAACAATTTTTTGATGGTACCATGTTATAAGGAATACCCACAGTCAAAGAATCTCTAGCATACAAACAAATCTTGAATGACTTTTCCATGGCTACAGGTATGGAAATTAATTTCTCCAAATCAAAATAAAAATTCTTTAACACCAATATTGCTATTCAGAGAAATATCTCCAAAATTCTAGGCTTTCAAAGGGATTCCCTCCCTTCAAAATATTTGGGAGTTCCTCTAACTTCTAAACCTCTGAACATGAGCATTTGGGAGCCGGTGGTTAATAAGATGCAGGATAAATTCAGGAAATGGACCATCAGATCTTTAAACATGGCTAGTAGGTTGGTGCTTACAAAGGTTTTGCTTCAATCAATCCCAATTTTCATGTTATCAACACTCCCAGCACCAAAAGGAGTCTTACATCAATTCAGGACCATCCAAAGAGACTTTCTTTGGGGTAAGGAGGAGACAAGTTAGAAATGGGCCTTGTATCCTGGGAAAAAAATTGTAGACCCAAGAACCATGGGGGTCTTGGATTGGATGAAAAGGAGATTCTCAGCAGTGTGTTAGGGGCTAAACTATTGTGGCGTTGGGTAAAATATCCAAGGCCTCAGTGGGCAAGTATCTAGAAAGAAAAATATGCCAGCTCTTGGCAAACTAATGATCACATAAGGATGTCTGGAAATATAAAGGTCTCATACATCTGGAATAAGGCCTGGAAGAACAGAGGCTTAGTACAAAAAACAGCTTCTGGGAAATCAGAGAGGGAGATCTAGCTCTATTATGGGAGGATAAATGGCAATAAGAACCTACACTGTTAAAAGAGGAATTTTTGGACCTTAAGTTCGAGACAGACACCCAAGGATTATCTAAAGTAAAAGATTTTTGGGATCATACTAACAGTGCAGGAAAGTGGAGAACCTGGAGAAACATAGATTGCATGGATGATAGCCCCTTGAAATCAAAAGCATAGGCACTTAGGAAAATGTTGGATCAAAGGAAGATCTTAGTGATAGGGGGCAGGACGAACTGAGATGGGGCAACAATAATGAGGGCACCTTTAATCTTAAGGAAGCAAAAGGCATTCTCCTTGAGCTGGATTCCCATGTTCCAGATAGGATCTGGCAGAACCTATAGAGGCATCAAGGGTGGATGAAGATTAAAATTTTCATGTGGTCAGTTCACCATAAGAAAATTTTGACTTGGGATAATATTAGGAAGAGGGGTGTTCTGGGGCCTTCTAGATGCCATCTTTGTGAAGCCCAAGAGGAGACAATGGAACATCTTCTCAATAGTTGCATTTTCACCTCCAAGCTGTGGGATACATTTGCCACCATTTTCCAACAGATCGACAAGGACAAAGGGAGTATCATTAATACCCTAAACAATTGGAGACAAAACTTTTCTGATTTTGAATTTCTTGGCTCTACTTGGGCTATAACGCTAAGCTTCATTATATGGAATGTTTGGAATGAAAGGAACAAGAGAATCTTCAAAAATGAAAAGAGTCCCTCCCATCGCCTATTTGAGCTAATCTTGAAACAACCTAAGGAGATGGTTGGCACCATAGTGCGTAATCCCCCTAATAATCCACCCTCAGAAGCTGAAATGAGAATTCTCAGTCAGCTAGGTATGCAGGGGCTTATTCCTCAAGGCCTAGATAGGAAAGTAATGAAAATGGATACTGAGAAGGATTTCTGGCATCCTCCTCCTCAGGGTTTTTTGAAATACAACATTGATGAGGCTTCAAAAGGCAACCCGGGAACTGCTGGTTTTGGAGGGGTATTAAGGGATGAAGAAGGAAGTATTCTCTTTATCTTCCATTGTCATTTAGGAAGAGCCACTAACAACATGGCAAAATTAATGGCTATGGAGAAATTTTTAGATTTTCTGAAGTAGGATAACTGCCTAAATGTGATTATAAAAGATGATTCTGAGTTAATCATTAACTCGGTCAAGAGAATCAGTTGTGGAACAATGCTGGAGAAAATCTCAAAACGCTGGATACTAATCCAGGTTTTCCAAAGAATTCAGAGTCACCTCCAAGGCCTTCACACAGTAAGTTTCAACCATGTGCGAAGAAAGGCCAATAAATTGGCGGATATTCTGACCAACCAAGGAGTGAGTTGTACTGAATGCAGGGTTTTGATGGGTTGGCAAGAGTTGCCTCAGAGCATACTAAAGGCACTTTGTTACGACCAAGTGGATGAAGACAAGGAGGTGTTTCAAAACATAACCAGGGAGGCAAGTTCTAAATGATTTGATCTCATTATGATTTGATATTTTTTTTCACAGTCTGGTCTTTGGTGGGAGGCAGGCCACTGTCAGCCTCAGCAACCCAAGTAATTACAAATTCAGAAACCCCCAATGGAGGTTGCTTGGATTTCTCAGTTTATCAGTTGGTCGACCTGGGGTAAGGATCAACACCTTCCATGGGTTTAGGTTCAAGCATAGAGGAAATGGTGTGAGGGGCCAAAATCCTAGCTTTCCTGGCCGCCATAATACCCTGATTTTCCTTTTCAGGATGCAATACTGCTTCCTTGGTGGTATTTGGTTTATCACAAGCCTCTCAAGCGAGAATCGGTTTTAACGAATTGGAGGCAATTCCACTCATCTACCTACACATGGCATGGGGCCAAAACATAATACCACCCTCATTGCACACTAATGTTCAAGGCTTTAGACCCGTGTGGTATTGTCCTCAACCATCGGATTTCGTTGGGTGGATCTACAGATAGGAATGATCGTGCATGTTGGTGGGGCCTATTTGTTAAGCGTCGAGCATCTTTGTAATGTGATATCTTCCTCTGTCATTTGATCGAGCGAGGAGAATGGACTGTAATGTTTAAAGATGCAAGTCTGGTTGTTTAGATGCATGGGAGGAATCATGAATTTTCACATGTTCTTCTGACTGTACGGCCCAAGCATTGTCTATCTTCTGAGGGCTTTGAGGTTATGGTTGCAGGGTTGGGGATTCATGCCTTTGGCAGTTAATGATTAGATTTTCCATGGTCCACAATGCCTTGTGGACAATTGTACTTTATGTAAAATATTTTTTGTTTTAATGAAATAGAAGGAACGACTCTTGCTTTAGCAAAAAAAAGATACCCCCAGTCTAGCAATTTTTAAGCGTGCCATATTCAGAGGCTAACAAATTCAACACTCAACACTGTAGTAGGGTAAAAAAAAATTAACAGTGCAGTAGGTAAATCAAAAGATTGCAAGGATGTTATTGCTTTTCCCAATTAGCAAGAAAGAGCAATCACAAAGGAAAATGTAAGACCATAAAACACATAATTCATCAAACCACATATGGTTAGATGCCAAAGGTAAAAGTGGTAACTGGTAATTTCTAAAGTTGTTTCGCAAGAGAGTGAAATCCAATGCTAGTAAATAGGTCAATAAATTATGTCATCAACAACCAGATCTTGAAAGAATATAGCATGCGTGTCATAGCCTTATGGCCCCCATTGCCCAATGCCCATAATGTTCCATTAATTCTCGATTAAAGAATATAACACGCTAGCCATAGCCCTATCATAGCCCTGTAGTCCATACTTCGTAGGTACAGAGAAATCCGATTTGATCACTCGTGACTAGATTTTGTAAACTCAACCTTAGTTATAATAAATAATTTTGGGGATTAGTAAATTCCGGTACAATAGATTTTTACAATTTGGATTTTTAATTAAACGTCAGAATGATGGGACCCTAATATATTTTAGATGTCAGATTTGACGTGCAAAAATTTTCACCAACCATAAAATACGTGTTGAAACTTAAAATACGTCTTGTAGGACGTCAATTTCCAGGCCTGGTTGGGACAACCCCTTCAACTAACTGCCAACATGTACAAGATGCCCTTCAGAACCAAGAAATATTTTGTTGGTTTCCTCCCATTTTTTTTCATATTAACTCTATTTTTTATGTTAAAGTTACCAGTTGTAAAAACCTGCTTTAGAGGAATGATAGTCAAATGGGAAAGACCATATTGGATGTTAGAAGGTTGGGACAACCCCTTCAACTAACTGCCAACATGTACAAGATGCCCTTCGGAACCAAGAAATATTTCCTTAGTTTCCTCCCATTTTTTTGCATATTAACTCTATTTTTTAAGTTAAATTTTTTCTATAACACACCGAGGGAGACCATCTGGTTTCCCAATATTCGGCAAATGGTCTTCCCCGGGATTGAGACTATACTAGTTTTAGTTCATACATGTTTTCTTGTTTTTGAACATTTTTAATCCAAACAAGGTTTATAGATGAACTTACATGCATGTACACTTTATAAATTAGAATACATGTTTTCTTGTTTTTGAACATGTTTAATCCAAACAAGGTCTACAGATGAACTTATATTCATGTACACTTTATAAATTAGAATTAATCTAATGCATTCTAGCTTACAAAAAAAAATGTCACCATGACAAAAGACAAATCCAAGAAGGTGTGGAAATATTGGAGAGACAAATCAAAGAGATTATGGCTTGAAATTGAATAATTCTTGGTGTCTGGTTACTTTCCTTTAAACTAAAAACATTGTTGATCATAATCATGGTTGAGGTTTTAAGTTTGTGGTTTCCTAATGCTAGCATTGATCCAATCCAAACTAGATGTGAAGGATTAAATTTGTTTTATGAAGGGGTTATTTATATATTCCATTTGAAAGTTTCTTAAGAAATGGACTATAGTGACTCTTCCATTAATATTGTTTATTATTCCCTTTGAAAATAGAGTTAATTTGGAATCATGTTAGTTAATATTTATTTGAGGGTTTACAAATAAAGATTTTGTAATTAATTATAAATTCAAAACACACACACATACACATATGATTTTTTAGAATGTCAATTGGGGTTATCTTGGGTGGTTGGGAGGAAGGAATGGAATCATCCCCACCCAGGTTCAATTCCTAAAAGTGACATGATAGATGTTGACAATATTGACAGTACATGTATATTCCTTATATGGAATACACAATGTATGTCCAAAAAATATGAACAATGCATAAATTTCTCTCATCTAATTTTCTCCAATTCCCTAATACAATTGAAAAAACAAACTATAGTAAAACATTATGCACTTTACAAGAAAAATGCATGGAAATATTCAAAAATGCAATTATTCCCTTCCTCCCAAATCTTACAAGCTCTTGCATCCATCATTAGACCTTATTTTGGAAAACCATTAACTTGAATGTTTTGTTCTCTATCTATACGTTGAGAATGACTACATTGGAATGTTGACCCTATAGCTTGGATATCCTTTAATCTAGGGCACAAGAGGAATTTTTCA
>APFE031526039.1:0-59451 GCA_000404065.3 Pinus taeda | reverse complement strand
TGATGTGAGAGGATTTATGACACAGTTAAATTCTCCTTGCTATAAAACAGGTATCCATACAGATTTTTTTTAGGTGTGAGAGTTTGTGAGGAATTGATTAATTATGTAATCTCCTGTTTGATTAATAAATATTGTCAATGCCTATGTTTGGTGGATGTAGCCCAGATTGGTTGGGTGAACCACATTAATTGTTGTGTCTCCTGTGCATGATTTATTTGTTGTGTATATGTTTTTGACTGTTGTGCATTGTTGGCTCTAACAAATCCTACCGATATAGTGTAGGCATTCTAATCCTTTTCATTTAATTATGTATACACATTTTAAATGTATAAGCTCTAGAATTTACCCTTCTCCTTCATTTCTTTTAATGTAAAAATTTATACAGGGTTTTCAAATTAAAACCCTAAACCTCTCGTATAATTTGTGTTATTTTAATTTTTATCGGCACTTCGAATTTTCTTTGTCGGTGATCCTGGCCATGACATGCTAAAGTGCTATAATCATGGGTTATATATATATTCTTTGGTTAGTTGCCAGTATTTCTTTCTTTGTGTTTTTATACTTTGTGTATACTTTAAAAATAACGCAGTTGAATCCCAAAATGATATCTAATATAATGCACTGCGTAATCCCCCATACTTAAATTCAAAAAGAGTCGGGATCTCTACTTGAATGGTTCATGAGGACAATACTTGCTAAGGTTTTGCAAATGGGGTAGCAAGCTAAGTGGGCTTGATTGTGGAAAAACTCCACAGTTAAGCGCGCTTGAGCCAGAGGAGTTCTGGGATGGGTGACCTCCTGGGAAGTCCTGGTTACCGGGTGCAAGCCCCGGAAGTGATGATTGATGCTATGTGATTCGTTCTCCACATTTCACTAGTTTCAATCCCACTTCTTCACCCCTGTGAGCATCACCTGATGGAATGAGTGCTAAGTGAACTATTCAAAAATCAGGAGAAATTAGTCAGTTACGACTACCTCTCATGGAAATGGCCATACGTGAATGACTTACCTAACGCAGTTGAATCCCAAAATGATATCTAATATAATGCACTGCGTAGACCCCCATACTTAAATTCGAAAAGAGTCAAGGGATCTCTACTTGAATGGTTCATGAGGCACAATACTAGCTGAGGTTTTGCAAATGGGGTAGCAAGCTAAGTGGGCTTGATTGTGGGGAAAAACTCCACAGTTGAGCGCGCTTGAGCCAGAGGAGTTCTGGGATGGGTGACCTCCTGGGAAGTCCTGGTTACCGGGTGCAAGCCCCGGAAGTGATGATTGATGCTATGTGATTCGTTCTCCACTTTTCACTAGTTTTCAATCCCACTTCTTCACCCCTGTGAGCATCACCCGATGCAATGAGTGCTAAGTGAACTATTCAAAAATCATGAGAAATTAGTCAGTTACGACTACCTCTCATGGAAATGGTCATACGTTTGAATGACTTACTTAACGCAGTTGAATCCCAAAATGATATCTAATATAATGCACTGCGTAATCCCCCATACTTAAATTCAAAAAGAGTCAAGGGATCTCTACTTGAATGGTTCATGAGGCACAATACTTGCTAAGGTTTGCAAATGGGGTAGCAAGCTAAGTGGGTTTGATTGTGGAAAAAACTCCACAGTCAAGCGTGCTTGAGCCAGAGGAGTTCTGGGATGGGTGACCTCCTGGGAAGTCCTGGTTACCGGGTGCAAGCCCCGGAAGTGATGATTGATGCTATGTGATTCGTTCTCCACATTTCACTAGTTTCAATCCCACTTCTTCACCCCTGTGAGCATCATCCGATGCAATGAGTGCTAAGTGAACTATTCAAAAAACATGAGAAATTAGTCAGTTACGACTACCTCTCATGGAAATGGTCATACGTATGAATGACTTACTTAATGCAGTTGAATCCCAAAAATGATATCTAATATAATGCACTGCGTAATCCCCCATACTTAAGTAGTTTATTATATACCTCTGGCATGCGTGTTAAGGTTTTCCCCCTCACCTTACTCTACTTGACCGAGCTGACGAGGGTTAACCCAAAAACAATTGACTAGAGTAGGTGACACTAGTTAGCATGCAAGCGTTGTGTTTTCACCAAGGTTCATTTCGCACAATACATATTTTCCATCGATGTATCATGGACTAAAACTAACAAGTTCTTCATACAGAGGCAAGATGACAGATAACCAAGTAGTGATCGCTGCACAAGGCCTCTTGTACTTTACCCAAATTGTTTCAAGAGTCATGCATGGTTTCATGTGAAAGTAACCTATGAACGAAAACAATCAAACAATCAACAAAACAAAGCAGAAGCAGAAGTAAATGCAAAAGCAAAGTGAGTAAGAAAACAAGCAAACAAACAAACAAGCAAACAAAGCAAGAAATCAAACAAACATGCAAGCAAGAAAACTGAAAGCAAACATTAATCCTACTCCTAAGACAATGGTGCATGGGCTTGATCACGTGAAGTGATATTTCCAATGCAGCCACCAATGCATTGGTTGACCCATGTTGGTGAAGGCTTGGTTCGCAAGCAACCAAGTTGTGCAAACCAGCAAATGTGAAAGATACAATAGTGAAAACAAACACAATCTGAGCTTATAAGCATCCAAAGAACAAAAAAGAGTGAAAGCGCATGACATGCACTCTGTGGACCTGCCATGGTGCTATGCTACACTGTGTGCAAATGTTGAGTGTATGCATTTCCTTGACCGTGCCATGCAAGAAAACATGAGAAAGGTAGACCACTTACGTTGCACAAGTGTGCTTTCTATGTAAGATTCCTCCAATGCATGAGCGATAGGATCGTGTAGTTCGAGTGGTGGAAGTGAAATCGAGTGTTGGATTATTCTTCAGTGCATACAGATGAGTGATGAGGAGCCTTACGTGTTTGAAAAATTTCTTGATCGGAAGTGATACCAACCTCAAGACAGCGAGGGCCTAACATAACCATCAGCTCAGGCTGAAGTGCCTCGACAGTCTGGGGGGTTTCGACTTCATCGATAGATAGATCATCGTAGACCAACAGCTTAGAAGGATTAACAACAAATGAACCAACGTCATGATCAGATGACGAGGTATAGAGATCACGAAAGCCAAGATTAGAATACTCAAGATGTAGGTCGGCATCCTAATGATTTGATGAATCACACAGAGGGGTAGATGAGAAGAAAGGATGTTCACCCTCTGCATTTTTTGGAAAAAGCAGATGAAAGATCAAGTGGATTTTCAATGAATGATTTGTCCTCTCTGTTGTCGGATGATAGTCTGACATCTAGTGTGTACTGCGAATGATCAACAATGGGTACATCCGTGGATGGAGATGCGCATGAAAAATCGGAGATGGCAGGATTATCAAGGGTGTCAAGAAGAACTAGAGGAGGTATGAAAAAACAGGGATGGTCCCCTCCTACCGGTGGATGTTCAAGATCCCTATCATGCTCTTCATGAATGTCAACACATGTTGGTTGTGCAAAACCAACTCTGTCAATAGATCGATCCTCACTCAAAATAAGTTTGGAGTCCGAAATGGAAGAACACAAGACAGTGTCATTCAGAGGATCATCAGAATACGAAGACGGAGGTTGAGGTACAAAATACATGTGACGAGGTATGGGACTCACAACCAAGTACGTGTGAAAATCAGAAGGATCGATGTCGGGAGGACGTGATGATTCAAAAAATGTGTGTTCATACTCTCCCACATCACTTTGTGATGGTGGAGTTGTTTGATAAGGGGACAACAGACAGTCACTTGTGACAGTGACGTTGTTTGTCTGTGATTGTGCAACTCCATCACTGAAGTATGCTCAACGGGGTTTGAGCTTGAACTTCTTCATGGGATGGGTAGATTTCTTAAGACAATACTCAAATCTTCCCAAAGATTGGGAAATTTCATCTAGCTCATCGGAGCTTGAAACTACAGATCACGGAAGTGCTGCCAAAAATCCATAGGTGATTCATGTGGAGCCTTCCGTTGTTGTAATAGTTTTAGGTCAAGATGTTCTAGATCAAAATGATAGAAAATGTCTCCAATGAGATCACAGAAGTGCTCAAGTGAGTGCACGTTGTCAACCAGTTGGCTGCACAGCCACTGACGTGGAGTTTTACAAAGTGTGTATGCAAGCAGCATATTGGCCTGTTCGTCAGAACATCCATCTTCCTCATGAAGCATGGAGAGGAAGTCATGTAAGAACTCAGGCCAGGCTACTTCTCCTTCACCATCATACATGAATGTACACAAGAGATGAAAGAACTCCCTCGTGATGGTGAGATATTTGGCATGCGAAAAACTTCATGGACGGGGGAGAGTGCAAGCCTCCATGATAGATATGAAAAGGTTCAAAACAAGATGAGAGGGAACAACTTGTCATCTGGCCCTCCTTCTAGTGCCAAAAATGTTGATGGTCCTGGACCCACCAACATGTTAGGGGATCTCACTGGTAAGAATTACCAATTAGACCTTAGACTGTTTGGTGTAGGAGTCCCAACAGTGGGTCATACGGTAATGCCTTGACTACGGTTTTGCACAGAGGCATGTAAGATTTCCCTGTTGGTAGCAAGGGTGTGATAGTTGTAGTAAGTCGAGGAAGGTGCATAAGAGGTTCTAACACATGTAGAGTGAGGTGAGTGTGCCCTTGGAAACCTCTAATAGTACACGACTTGGAAGGGAACACACAAGCAAAGATGCATCACAAGCTGGAAAGAAAGACAGCGAGAAATCCAAAGTCATGTTTAAACCAACATCACATCCGCAACAAGATTTATAAAATTGCGTACAAAATAGTTCATAAAAAATGCGTAAGTTAAATAACATACATTGCTACAACAACCAACATAGTCCAAATACAATAACAACATATGCATGAAAATTGTTAGCTCTGTTATATTAAGAAGTGTAAGTTCCAGTGATACAATACATCCATATCCAACCACTAGTTCCGATAGCGGAACGTTACATCCACAACCTCTTGCTCCTCCAAAGAGATATACTAGCTTTGTGCAATGGAGAAGCCAAGGCACATTACAATATTGTCCAAGCTTTCTCTAAGATACTCCTATCGAAGCTTGGTTGATAAAAAGCCTATCTAATGAGTTATGACGTCCTATTTATAACAAAGGGTGGGGTGACCCTTGACATTCCCCTTTAAGACCGTTCATCTACTCTCATGACTCTTCAACTACTCTATGACTGTTACATTCAACTATCGACACTTGAACTTCCACTTGAAAAGACGTTACATTACAATGCACATGTGCCCATGTGAGACAAAATGGCTTGAGAAAGCCATGCAAGACATCACTGACACTCGAACCGTTGTGGTGAGACCAATTATTTGACATGTTTGTGGTGGTCAAAGTTTATGAGCTGATGCCAAGCTTGGTTTTCCATGCGCTCAATGGTGACATCTTGTTGAAGCGAGCTCTTGCCTTTGTTGCATCCGGGTGCACTATTATGGATCCTCTGTCCAACTTGTCTAATAGCATGCGCATGGTTTTCCTGGTGTGACCGGGCCTGAAACATGTTGATACATAGTGTCCGCACTTCTCTCCAAGCATGTGTTCGTGGCCATGCGCATCAACATGTCGAGGTACATGTTCAGTTCCAGTCGGACTTAATTCTTGTCTTCGCCTTGGTGAGTGTGCTGAATGGGTGGGATCGCATGCGCGTGCATAATGAAATGCATGTTGTTGCATTCCCTTGCATGTGATCAACAAAACTTCTCACCTTGTCTACTCTGTGCCAGTTGCTGGGATGGATCTATAACTTGTACGAGCGCAGTTTCATCTGTGAGTGCACGTTGCGCCCCCTTCTATACCTGTTCCTACTGCTACTCATTCTCTCATCTATGCAGCTCTTGTTCTTCCTTGAGTTGCTGCTTCAGCACATGCAACTCCTTCTTTGTTCCGTTCTCTACCTTCGCACGATCTTCATGTCACGCCATCACCTCATAGCCTAAGTCTCCAAAGTTGCTTTCATCACAAGTGGATTTGCTTGAGCTTGCAACTTTGCTCCGCCTCTATGTTGTCAACCAACTTCCTCTTGCGTTCGTTGCATCCAGTATGCTGCCTTTAGCTCTTCTTGATGGTGCTGCTTGATTTGATATTGCTGCCATCATATATTGATGTCCTTGTCTATGAACAAAATGATGTCTTCATGGGTAGGCAAGTTCATAGACACTTGATCAACTGCATCCCCAAGTGTGCTTTGAACAGTGTATTAAACTCTGCTCTCCTGGAAACCATTGTACCTGTGCTACTGAGAGGCTGATGAACACCTGTGATACTTGGAGACATGGAAACACTCATGGCAAGCAATCTGTCAGTCGAAAACCAAAACGAACTTGAGAACTGACTTACAACATACATGTGTGGCTAATCATGAAGGTTGCGCAATTTCCATCAGGAGGTCGAGAGACTAAGTGCAGAAACTACACAAGGCATAGTCTAGGTTGTTAGTAGGCTAACTGATTGCTAGAACTATGCAATGCACAGTCCATCCTGGCCTGTTGAGAACTGAAACGGCACAATGCACAAATTCAGTCAACAGTGACATGCAACTAGCAAACTGCATTGCGCAGTTTATGGGGCCAACGCGACACTGCCTCCAAGAATTTCGCAATGCATGCCTGGAGGTTAGTGCTTCGCTAGACTTGCGCAATTTCTGGAGGGAAGGAAGAGCCTTTGCTTCTAGAAATGTGCAGTGCTAACCAGGCAAGGCATGGTCCTGGCCAAGGAAACCCAGTCCGTCCAATGGGCGACTGAAAACATGAGAAGTGTGAATGCATGATGAGATGAGTGCAAACAAGAGTGAATGATCATTCATGCAAACAACAAGGGCAGGATTCAGAAAATGGTAAAGCAGGCTTGTGTGTGAAGCGAGTCGCCACAATGACGATCATTTATGCAAAACGGTGTCATGCATGCGACAACAGTGAGATGCAAACGAAAATAAAATGGTTCTTCTACAATCTAACATGCATCAAAACGATAGCAAGCCTCACTGAAATCAAGAAAACAACAATCACACAAAGAGAAACACAAAAAGCTATAGAAATGCAACACAAGACATGGAAGGCAGGATTACCTCAAAACAGTTGAGATGAATGTGCTGACGACTCCTAGATGCAATGTGGGATGTCAAAGCTGCAAGGTCGATGTGAGGAATGAGCTCTACAATGTCTAGTTCATGATTTTTGATAAAATCAAAGATGTGACGTGCATGCCCCAAATCTAGGAAGAGCAACACTTGGTGGGAGGTTTCTGAAATGATCCTTGCATGCAACCTCCAACGGCTAAAAGTAGATCCCTGAATCAAGTGATGTATTTGCATGTTTCCTTGCGAGAAGAAACCCATGCATGCAAATTAGTTTTTCTCAATCCAAGGGGAACCAGTCAACTCAACTGCACATGCAACTGTCTGCTCAGCTGGGAGGAAAAAAATGTGCATTTCTGGGAGGGAGTTGGGTTGGTTTCCTAGAGGGATTATGCAATTTATGGGTAGAGCAGCTGACTCTTCCCCAAAATTGCACAATTTTTTGGCTAAGCAATCCTGCTGGGAGGAATTGCATAATTTTTCTAGTGAACAATGACAGGAAGATTTGTGCAATTATGGAGCCCAGCAAGCTGCCAGACAGAATTGCGCAATTTCTGGAGGGAAGGTTGGTTCCCCTCCAGATTTGCACAATTTCTTGAGGGTGTTTCTCAGCCTACAGCTGGACCAAGTTCAATGAATCATCCTATGATGGGGATGCAACAAGTTTTCATGGACAGACTGTCATTCTGCAAGAAAATCACCGAAGTTGGTGTACTTGATAAGGCAAGACATGCTAGTGTGAAAGGTTGGTAAGGAGGCTCCAAAACGAAGCTAAGAAAAAATTTTGGAGGGTGGATGTAGCTGCTACAACATAATTATTAATAAATGAAATTGTAACAACAACAAAAAAATCCCAACATTTCACACATTGAAAGAGTTGAAAGATGAAAAACTATTGCAAGATTGCAATTTGACTGTCAAATATTAAAACATAGAAATTGAATTAATCATTCAAATTGTTATAACAAAGTGTTGGTTATTGCACATGTATACTACTCTTCTTGTCAAAGTTACATTATGGATTGCTTAAATAATCCCTTCGCAACTTTTTAGTGGGTTGTCTAATAAGTATCTAGGCTTCCACTAAGCTAGTTAGCTAGGTTTACACTAAGCTAATTCATAGATGTACTCTACCCTTCACCAACTTTCCAGGGTAAACATGAGTTGAGGGATACTATGACTTGAATCAACCTCCTAGGTATAGTAAAGGAAGTGGAATCAACAATTGAAAACGTTACTGACTTCCCTCATGTGCTACAAGATCCCTAGCAGATAAACAACCACTCGAGGTGCCCAAATGATGAGTTAAATTTCTTTTTCAGTGATGTGGAGCCCTAGTCGCTCTAATGACAAGGTAAGCTAGTGACTGTAACCCTCCAGTCACTCTGATAACGCTACCTTCCAGCAATTGTAGCCTATATTTCCCAATTCCGTGCATGCAACCCCATAATTTGAGCCACTTTTTCAAGGACAAGATCTAGACCTCTGCCCAAAACTTGATAGAACTTTCTAGAATGATGAATGGCATAAGGAAAAATCCATTAATTCAAAACTTGATCAAGGACTGGACCTAACCCAGACTAACCATGATAGACATTCCATCAAATATATTGTGAACATGTAATCTACAGGTTATAAATGCATATTTGAGCATAGGGGTCTCATACTTATCTGAAAATCATCAAGAAGGTCTAATGCCCTCTCACAATAGATGCAATAGCATCTATTAGGTCATGCATTCAATAACCATTCATTTACCAATCAAAACATCATAAGAATCATAACTAAACTAGGCCATGAAAACACGCTTATAACCATCATATAACCAGAATAATAACAATGATAAAACAGTCATCAATGCCACATAATAATAGGTATAAATACTCATGAAATACAAGAGGAAAATACCTCTTATTAAAATATGAAAATCCAACCAAGTCAGGGACTTCCATGTACCACCCGACCATAGATTGGGTTGAATCAAATCTTTCTTTCAACCAATCACCCTCGTGTCATATTCCAAGCATGAATGTGGGACTCACACAAAACAACCAATATTTCTTAGGCTTTACCACAATTCGCCAAAACTGGACAAGGGATGCTTATGCCCAAAACAAGCACCTACATAACCAAGCTTTACCGCAATCTTGCCATTACTGGTCAAGGGATTCCTAGGCCCAAATAAAGAAACATACACTACCAGGATTTACCCAAATCCTACCAAAACCGGTCAGGGGATCATTAGGCCCTAAACAATCTTGGATGCCTCCAGATTTATTCATTAATACCTTGAGGAATTTTCTCATCTCCACCCTCAGGCTTTACCACAATCCCACCAAAAACGGTCAAGGGATTCCTAGGCCCTTGGGAATTTTCCTAAGACCACCTCAGCCGGTTCCAAAACCATTCGCCAACCCAAAGATCAGACAAGTAAAAGAATCCCATCACACAATTGCTATCCCGAAAAGGAAAGGAAAGGTTGAAACCATTGTCACCCTTGGAAAAACCCATGCCAATGACAATAAGAGAACCAAATACACACATGCATGTACCATGCATGCCAAAACTAGAAAGGAAATCATACATGCAACTCAATACCTACAAAGTAATCCCATTGTAGCCTCTTGATACAACTTTTTATTTCTTTATCCTTGCTTTCCTTTGCTTTCTTTTCCTTCCTTTCCCTCCCTTTCTCCAATGCTAGAGTGCTCCAAGAATTCTCTGTGTGCAATAGTATGAGAGAGAGATAATAGAGAGAGAGTGTAACACCATCCTCCCACACTTACCCAAGCTTACTGGTATACTGCTGTAAATATGTGATGACGAGTTACTAATATATAATTCAACTCCCTGAGTACAATTAAGGAATTGGAATTGACAAACGAAACCAAACTGACCTTCCTCAAGAGCTACATGATCCTCATAAGATAACCAACCACCCCAAGTGCCCAACCCTTGATTTAATATGTTTTTTAACTGATCTAGACCCTGAGTCAATGCCCTGGCAAGGCCTCTATGTGACTGGAACCCTCCAATCGCTCCCACAACCTTGCTTCCTGTTACACAAAATATTGTCACCATGACTATTTGCAGTCAGTATGGGTCTATCATCATTCATACTGTCCTCCTAAGCAAGTCTCAAACCTCAGCTCTTCATGTCAAGCTTTAAAAATGAGAGAAAGACTTTGAAAATCAATAAAGCTCTGGTTCCACACTTTCTCTCACTATTACCTGCGGTCCCGCACCCCTGGTTCATGCTACTTGCGGACCTGCCTACTCTGTCTCTAAAGGAGTGGGTGCGGACCCCTGTGAAAGTCAAAAAGGCGAAAGTTTATTCTTAAAAACTCACTTGTGGTTAATTCTAGATGATTCTAGAAGGAACCTTGACGTGGATGGTTCGCTCCTAGGTGGTTCATGCATCCCAAAACTAAAGGAGCTAATCCCTTGATGAGAGGAGCTAATCCCTTTGAAGAAGGGCTTTATCCCTTTGAAGGAGGACCTAGTAAATTCCCTCCATTGCACTATAAATTAAGGCATTGGGCTGGTTGCTAGAGAGGTTAGAAGCTGAACATTTTTTAGGGTAAATGTTGGTGGAATTGAGACTTCCTAGTTAAGCTTGAGAGGAGAGATTACATACCTTTTGGCTTCATTGTGAAGAGAGTGAAACTTGTCAAAGTAGAGGAGACTTCTTGCTGGACCCTGGGAGGAGCTTGTACAACATCAAGGCACAGGTTGTAAAGTTCTTCTTTGATTTAAGTTAATACAATCATATTCATTTTTCTCAACAAATTGTCTTATGTGATTTTTTTCATGAATTCCTTGATCATCATGATAAATATGCTTTGCTATATTGGCTTTTCAGGTGCTATTTAATTTGTGTGCTTGTTTTTGTTTGCAGATTCTTCACAAAGGAGCTCATTTGGATCAACGAAGCGTGGCTTCTACAAACTTGCACTGGACCCAAGGTAGGCCTAAAACACTTGTTTGCCTTTATTTATAAACTCCATATTTAGAGAAAGATAGAATTTGTTTGGCTTGCTTGTCGCTAGATATCATTAGATACTAGGGAGGTTGGTCTTGTCCGCAAGAACGACTTATCCGCCTGACACTTCCCAACCACTATAGATTTTTTAAACCAGTTTTGTCTAAGCGACTGTGAGATTTAAGCCACTTTTTCAAGCTAGTCTCTAGACCACTACCCAAAACTTCATGAAACTTTCCAGAACAATGAATTACACCAGGGAAAATCATTTCACACAAAACGTAGACAAGAACTTGACATAACCAGGCCTAACCATGACAAAAATTTCATCAAGCACATCATGAACATGTAATCTATAGGTCATAATTACATATCTAAACATAGAGATCTAAAACTTATGTGATAATCATCAATAAGGTCTAATTCCCTCTCACAATAGCTGAAATATCATCCATTAGGTCATGCATTCATTAACATTTCATCTACTAACCAAAACATGACGAGAGCCATAACTCAAGTCTGTCATAAAACTATGCTTATAACTGTTGGACACACATTGTCATTGATGTCAATATGGAAATATTCGAGGAGCAAATGGAGCCAAGAGGAGCAGACGAAACGGAGCCAAGAGGAGCAGACGAAACGGAGCCAAGAGGAGCAGACCAAGCCAGAGGAGCCACATTGGAGAAAGAGGAGAAAACATAGGAGCCATATATATATAACATATATATATGCCAAAACAAAGTATCAGTAGTCCATTAATATTGCCAACATTAACATTGTCTATATTGTTAATCAAACACAAACCATAGAATCTGTCAACTACCAAATCATCTTACACGAGAGCCTTAATCTTCAGAAACTTCAATTTCCCTAGCTTTATCATCACAAGAACATTGGTCTTCAAATGTAAGGGAATTCTCTCTTGTCACGTCAACTAATTTATGAGCATGGAGATCTTAGCACCAGTTACCTAAGTGCCGGTCCTGGTGAGTGTCGATCACGATGACTTACCGTTACAATATTTGTAAGAATAATGTAAAATAATAGAAAGAGAGTCGGCCTACCCATGGTCCGAGGGCCATGGAATGTATAAATAGAGCAAGGCTCTATGGCTAGAAGTCAGTTTTTGGAGAAGCCTTTTTCTTGGATCTTGGTGTTATGGTTTTGTGAAGACAGTACTATCTGCGTCTATAAGTCCAAGTCAAGGGTGTTGGTAGATAGATAGATGCTCTATAGCTGTGTGCGCAGAGGCCCGGTAGAGTCTGCAGCTGTGTGCGCGGACACCTGCAGCTGAGTGCGCATGGCAGATCTAGTTGTATGAAAATAAGATTTTAATAAAGATAAGTGGTTGCTGAAGTATCACAGATCTATTGTGTTCTGGTTTATGCATTTGTTATATGAGTTTATATCTTTGGTTGTTATAATTGTGCGCATTGGGTTTTATTGTTAAATGTTTGCTTAAAGACTATACCAAGAAGATCAGATCTATAATAATTTCATTAATAAGCAAGTACACCCACACGGATCCTCACGGAAGCTCGATAACAGTCCAAAGTGGTGCGAGGCCACCAAATGGTTCGCGACCCCTCTAGACCACATCAAGACATCCCAAGGGTGCAGAAACCTGGTTCCAGCACCCTCCCTTGCTACCTCAGGTGAGACCTCAATCCACGCTCTACGAGCTGTTGCCGAAAGGGCCGGCAGCTGCGGGATTTGTTTGGCTAATAACTCTTCCAAACCTGGGTCAGGGCCCAATAAGCCAACAAGGGAGGAGGAATGGTCCAGGTGGATATTGGTGGCCACCCTCCAATTCCACTTGGACCCCCACCATTGTTTCTTTCAGTTTTTCAGTTTCCTTAATTGTAACACAATTTACTATTTTTAGCAGTTTTTCGGGGCCCATAAACTCTTGGTGTTACATCTCCTCGAGTTAGGGTTTTGGTTTTTTAGGGTTTGCTATTATTGTTCAATAATAAAAAGGGCCTTGAGCCTCATTGTAACATAGTTCAGAGGCATGTAGCCACCACATCTCTTCTCAGAGATAAGCTACCATCACCCAAGCTAGTTTATTTCCATTTCTGTTTGTAAGCAAATTTCAGTATTTTACATTAATGAAGTGAAGTATTATTTTTGTTGCATCTCTGTATTTATGGTTATCTCTGTAATTTGTTGCAATCCTGTTTAAATCCGGATCACAATTCTTGCTTTTTTATATAACCATGCCATAGATTAAAAAAATATGTATGCAACATATAGAAGCTTGGATAACCTCATTTCAACCATTAATTAACTTGTCCATAGTGGTATGGCCACCATATAAGCATAATAATGGATGGAACATAGGGGAGAAATATTCAGCGAGCCTCATGCAGGTACTATGACCTCCAATTTCAAAGTATGTAGAATTGCTCATTTTAATCTTTTTTTTAGCTCAAATGGATTTTTCATGGAATTGATTTGTTTCCTACTTTGAAAGATATCATTGATTGAAGTTGCATATGTTTGTAAAGTAGTATAGCGACAAGCTCCTTAAGTTTCAGGAGTGATTTTATCACTCCAAAGATCATTATAGAGAAAATATCTTACATCAATGGAAAGGTATCTTCAATACTCTAAATGGGTCTTCAACGAAATTTTATTTCATTACGTATAACAAAGGTTATCATCAAAGTTGAATTATAGAGGTCCATTGCAAAAAAAAAAAAAAAAAAAAAACAAGATTATGGGTCATTCACAAACCCCCAATTATGAGTAAACCATACAAAACACTTCTTAAGATTTCCTTGCCAACTCAGCTATAGGTCATCAACAAACCCATGATTATGGGTTAACCACACAAAATCCTTCTCTTCATTGGCACTTGGCACATTATAATCATAATGGTTATGAGTCCACCATAAACCGACAATTATGGGTTAACCATGCAAAACCCTTCTCTTCATTGGCTCATATCATATTGTAATCATGATGATACATTAAACATAATGGGGTCCCTCATTTTTCTAGCATGGGTGAATTATGGGGACCATCATTTTCCAAGGCTTATATTCTAATTTTAGATGTATAAGTCATAAAGTCATATTTTTAATTAAAAGAGAACTTGACTTATATGTAACTAATAGGTTCAAACCTAATCAAAGTTGAATTTATCAACAAGAAACCTTCTAAGAAGGAAATAGTGAATGTTGGGAAGGAGAGGCCCGAAAATCTGCCTCATTACATGTAATGGTTCTTCTTAAAGGAATCATTCTTCTACAATTATTTAATTTCATGGTAGCCCTATATGTTTTCTCTCCTCTCCTCTAAAAATTCAAGCCTCTTGGATCTTAGTCCTTAAGATATAGATCACTTATACCTATATTTAATCAATAAAACAAGGAAATTAAATACATAAACAAGAATATTTTTTACCCAATTGGAATCCAAAACAATAAATCCCATACCTAATTCACAACTACCTTGCAATATTAGAAGTTTTCTTCCCATTACCACAACATTTTCACTTTTAACAAATGCAATGGATTTCTAGTTGAATTTTGGTATCAAATTTTACTTCAATACCATCCATGAAAGCCTATCTATGTGTGGAATTCAACCAAAAATAAAAATCATCTAAAAAAATTCAAAACTAAGAAAAAATATAAATCTATATGAATAAATATTTAGGGTACTCCTTATTTTCACATTTATATGTATAGAAAAGAAAACATGTTAATAGGTTTTTAGAGATATTTTCTCCTTGAACACATATTGTGGTGTGGATTTCGTTGAATGAGTGAGCCAAATTCCATGTGATTAATATGTTGTTGCTAAATACATTATTCAATATAGATTGTTAGGATCAAAGGGAAACAAAACAAATAGAAACAATGCTACATTTAATCATTAATTAACAAGTAAATGAGAAATAAACAAGAACTAGAAGCAAAATAGATAATGAGAAGAAATTACTTTATATTATCAATGGATGAAGCCAACTGGTCTACTAGGAGACACAAAGGAAGATGTTGGGCTATGGCAGCCCTCTATTATCATCTAATGGAAGATATTACTTCCTCCTCTTGTAAGATCTCTCCTCAAGAAGTAGTGAACAAACTCTAATGGTGGATTCTCACAAATTACAAAAAAATGCTATGAATATTTCAGAGTTGTGGTGGATTTATTCCCGTGTTGTTATGGCTTACATCGAGGTTCCTATTCATAATAATTTTCAATTCTCTCATGTTTGTTGGTTTATTTAATGAGCTTGGATGCCATTGTGTGCTCATCATACTTCTGGGATGCATGAGGAGTCCTCTAGGGGCTCCAAGCAACTTCCCTTATGTGTGTGGGAGCTGGTGGGTGGTTGGGAAAACTTGATACTTGATTCTAACAGGATTTTTATGTTTCCTTATATCATTCTTTGAGGTCACTTTCTATGTATTCACATAAATATGAAGGAAACAGTCATGCAGATTCTTGCAAATCTGAAATCATGATTTTGGTCAGATTTGTGTAAATCTAGAGTGGTGGTTTTATGTAGATCAATAAAAACCCAATTTGTAATGTTTAACCAACTGTTTAGACTCGTACTTAATTGTGTTAGTGTTAACATTGCAAATTTGTGCACTCAAATCACTAGCCAAGGAACTCAATACCAAAAAATAACTTGTGTGGATGGACTAGTGATTATTGGAAAACATCAAAATTCAAGAAAAAATAAATGTTCATAAATTTACCATTTATTAAATTAAATTGCACAAAATCACTTATGCAGTTCTGCATGGAGCACTACGGTTGTTTCATTGATAGTCACATGGAACAACAAAAGTAACATCTAAATATATCGCAAGACAAATCATCATAAATGGACAACCACCAAGTGAAAGGACAAGGTCAAAGAGCTCAATTTCAAGCCTCTACACCATTAAAATGGAGTTAAGGAGCCTCCAAAGAACTCATATTGTCTCCCACAAACTCACTCAAGGATCAAATATCATCAATGAGCCAGGGGGAGGGGGGGAGGGGAATTCATGAGATTGGGCCTGTAAACATTACTGAATTTGGGAGCATTAGAAGAGAGAAATTCATAACAAGGTTATGCTGTCAATTTGTCTCATAATTAGCATTTCTTTGTGGTTTTGGACCTCACCATTAGATAGATTTCAAGGAACTTCTTGAGGAGAGATAATTCTTGCAAAAAGGCGCATAAAATGGTCCTTCTCTTAGGAGAGTCATAGGGTCCATTGTCTGATTCAACTCCCTTTAGTGTCTCTAGTTGATATTGTAACTCTTTTAATCAAGAAATAGAGAGATGTATTACTTCCCAACCTTCATTTTCTTGTTATATTTATTCTAACATTGTAACTCGTGATCTTTCTTAGATGTAGTTACTTTGCTCATTTATTTTCCTTTCTTTCTTTCTAATCATTTTCTTGTTGGTCTATGCAAGGAACAACAACCTTGGAATATAGTGGATTTTAGGACACATTTACTCCAAAAGCCACAAAACACTTAGGGAACCCTTATTTTATTTAATTTATGATGTGTTCCAGTGATCGCCTGTATAATTGCATGAGGAATTTTTAGGTGTTCATAATTTCCCTTGATGTATGAGGTTAGGAGAAAATGTATAGTTGAAATACAACATCATTCTCTTACATGTATTCTATCAGATTGATACTATGTGATAGATAGAGAAGGGGATCCAAGGTGGGAAGGATGTCCACGAGAAGATGGAGAGGATGCACCTAGAAAACATACATCATGTTGAAAGAAATATTTACAATATCCAAACAATGTGGGCACATCCCATGCTCATGACCATGAATTTTGATAACAATGATTACAATGGTGGACAAGAGTGGTCTTGTCAAATATGTTGAATGGTGTAATTGAATGACATGTAAGTTTAAATTAATGAATTAATAGATGACTTGGAAAATTATTTGGTAGTTCAAAAGAGATCTAGATATATGATCATACAAGTACCCATATGTTATTTCACAATCCTAGATTTAGACACAATCACAACTAAAACTTATCTAGGATCCACACATATAGGATAACAAGTCATGTCTCCCTGAAAGTTCTTCCTAGATTTTGGTGTAGTTGAAACATAGAGTTATGTAGCGTCCAGGATTACTAACATGCCTGGCCATATATGAAGACCCAAATCTTGATAACTCATAAAAAAAATGCATCCAATATCCTAGCATCTGAGATTTCTAAAACTATGTTGACGACCCTTGTTCCAGTTTCTGGATGTAATATCTTTATGCCACATTAATGATACAACTTAGTTACCACATTTCAACAACATCATTTATTAGACACATAACCTTCCTTCTCATCAAAAATTCCAAAATCTAATGGTCACATATATATAAATAATTAAAGGAAATAGAAATTATCTAAGATTTATCACGAGTTCTATCTAGATTTGGATATTACTCATAGACTTACGCATACAAAAGAAAAGCATGACATGCACCTAGATCGAGATGATAGTGCTTCATCTAGTATCTAGGAAATTCTTTGAAATCATTCCCTTCTTATAGATCCAGGTCCATATTTCTCTTATGCGAGTAGTTGATATCCAAATTCATTAGCTCAGAAATCAAAATTAGATCCAAATTTTAATTAATTATTCCTTTTAATATTTTTGGCATTACATAAAATAAAATGCAATTGAATCATTGAAAAACTTTAAAGGAAAAATTGTTGAAATAATATCAAAAACTTAATGAAAATAATAAAATAAATATATGTGTAGTTGGGCTAGATATAAATATTTTCCAATCTTAAAACTCAGATAAAAATAAAAAGTAAGATAAAACAAGCATTCTAAAAGAAGTTGACTTTGGGATTACGATGAAAACCCTAATGCCTTTAGTCGCTTCCCTATCCATGAGAGGTTTTCCACTTAAACAGTATGCCATTTTCTGGAATCCTCTTCATCTTGGTAGTTTTGTTGTAGATCTAGTAAATCAGGGAGAACTTATTTTGTTGTAGGACTCTTCCCGTGTCCAAGATGAGCCCATTGTTATATATCTCTTGCACATTTTGGTCTTCATGAGGCCAATCTTTGGTGGTGCTTTTTGTATTAAGGTGAAATAAACCAATATAGTACCTACACTCACTGCCATACTTTAAGATTAGACAAGAATATCTTTCATCTTTATGTGGCTCCTACATGGAGGTAGGAAACTTCAGGAAGGAAATTTACTCAGAGATTACTGTTGAGCTAAATTATTAACACAAATTAACACAAGTATTCATTATCAATTCGAGTTTGTAAAACTGGAGGCAAGTCCATAGTGTATGGATATCAGATGTAGCCAAGCTTAGAAGATAAAATTTGAAGAGTTAAGGAAGTACATATTACAAATATAAACCTATTTTATCAATTTCTAATTCACTTATGTAATATGTGAGGGATGAGGCTTCTAACTTAGGAGAACCAGGTTGTCCTTCCCTACAATATTACTTTCATGAAGATAAATCCAAATCACTAATTAACAATGGTTTATGATGCAGAAGATGTAAAAGAAGAGGATCCTAACTAAGGAGGACCAGATTGTCCTTCTTCACAATTCTACTATATCATAATCACCATTGCTTCAAATGAGAAATGCATAAATAACTTCAAATAATAAAAGGAGAATGAAATTCAGCTTTAGTTTAAGATCAAATAGAAGGGAATTTAACTTAAATTCCTATGTTTCCCTTCATATGTAGATTAGAATTAAACCAATATCCATTCAACAATCATCACACATTAATTCAAATAAGCAAACCTCAAACAAAACAAGTAAACAAATCTAAAGCAACTAGTCCATGAAAATTAAGCTAGTTTAACAATGAAGTGTACTTAGTTTGGAGTGGGGGCCCTCCACCCTTGCCTTGTACACTTGAGGCTGCTATCAAATGCTAAAACTTCAAGCACTCATCCACACTAATGAACAACAAAATGAAAGTAGGAAAAGTTCTTCTAATTAATCTCCAATATTCAAATGTCTCAGCATAAAGTTATATAAAAATTACATACATAAGCCTTCAAAGTTTTGGCTTAAATAAAAGATCATGAAACAAACTGATCTAAAGTATCTCTAACAACTATATCTATTCATATCCATCTATCCAAGTCGAATCCATCCAATACATCACTAGAAATATGGACAATCCCATGAAATCATAAAACTGCCCTATTTCCTAGGGATTTTCTGGATGACTAGTCATGTTTGACCAGCCTTGATCGGGCCTGATTTAGCTTGTTTTGACCGAACCAATTGGAATTAGTTCAGTCCTAGTTCCCAAGCTTTCCATTCATGTATCTAGCTCGAGCCCAAGTGCCCTGCAAATATGTCAACCACATAGCCATTACGGGAATTTCTGATTCTGTCCAAAAATACTCTTAAAACACAATTTTTGCAAAAATATCTAAAAATTGAAAAACATAATTTATTTGCTTGAATATGCATAATAAGGTCAAAATAAGGTGTATATGGATGGTATATGGTGGAAAATGATGGAAATTAGGTGGATTTTAATAAGCAAAATTTGATAAAAAATGAGGGCCAACAATTACAACATAGCAAATGACACTATACTCTTCCTAGTTTCAAGATTAAATGGTGAAGCCAAAGGCTAGGTGCACCCTTTCTTCCTAGTCTATGTCCTTTAAGGATTCCCTTAAGTCAGGGCTCTTTCATACAACTCTCAAAGAGCCCTTAGGGTCATCCTTCATTATGGATCAAGATGAAGATATTCCAACTATCAAAGTGGATCATCATCAATCCCACAATTATTGCATGGAATATTTGCGGCATGCCATTATTTATTGTTTTAATGGGTTATGGCCATTGACATCTGTGGTTTAGGAATGGGTGCATCAGACCTGGTCCCCAAATACAGATCTGTATTTTTTTGAAGGGTTTCTTTTAGTGTATTTTAAAGATATTCAAGATTACTGAATTATTTTTGAATAAGTACCTTGGTTTTGGGGTCAATTTTGGCTCTTTATTACGTCATGGTTTATTGGTTTTAACCCTCTTTCTATGCCATCTCTAACCAATCTAGTTTGGGTTCGACTCTTGAATATGCCCCTTCATCTGCTACATCTGGATACCTTAGCTAATGTTGGAAACTCAGTCAACCATTTAGAATGTATTCCCCTCTTCTTTTGGACTATCTCCTCCTCTGGATGCCAAGAATAAGATTTAAGGATTGAAATATCCAAAAGGTCCAATAGGATCTAAGAAATATTTAGTGAATAAGCCAGATAACGTTCAACAACAAAAAACCTCTTTAGTTAAATCGAGTCCTTCAACATCAACTTACCCACATGTAGTGCCATATCACCATTCATGTGTCACAACTCACCCCTAGAATGGAGACACAAGAGACACAACTATGGTCTTAACTTCATCAATGAGCAGACATAAACGTTTCCATGAATCATATCACTCGAATAGTGATAAGGACATAGCTATAATTGGAAAACCCTTAGAATTGGTATTAACTCAAGGAAATGCAATCATTGTATCCTCTACATATGTTCCTGGTAAATCCTTGGTATTGATTGATGTCCATAAGAAAAAAAGAAAAGAAAAAAGGACCTTCGAAAAAATCGATGATAATTTCTAGGCTCAATTAGTAGGATAATAATAAATGTATGGGTAATGTCAATTTTAGGCTCAATTAGTAGGATAATAATAAATGTATGGGTAATGTCAATTTTAGGGTATCTTGTCTATTGAGTTTGGTTTTGGTTGGATTCCCTAGGGAACAACCAATCCAAATTCCTCAATTCATGTTAGCTTGTTTTTAGATATTGGATATGGTTATAATTCCCCTACGACTGACCATGTCAATTTCTCAATTTGCATGTACTTGATTTATAAGAAGGTAATACAATTTTTAATTCACAAAATAAATAAATAAGATTAGTTCCCATTATTTTATGAAGAATTTGTATCATAATAGGGGGTTGTTGTATAAACCAGAACACCGACATAATGAAGAATAACTACAAACATTAGTAACCATTATAGAATGCTTTCACTCTAAAACTTCAAAAGGTGTGTGTGAACAGTTTCATGAAGTCTTTGGACATAAAACTTGTAGTAGCATCAACCATCATGTAGTTCCATCAATATATCCTAAAATATTTCATAATTAGAACCTCAAGTAGAGATTCATGTGCTTTTATGGGATGCATTGAAGGTACTCTAGTTTGAGTTCATTAGAGGTAGTCATAATTGTCAAAGGGAAGATTAATAAGGTTTTGATATTCAATTTGAGAGTCATGAATTATTCATAAAATATTATAAAAAATGTAAAATTATGATGTGTAAAGGTTAACATTTTCTTATTATAATTATGATTAAGTATCGTGATATAAATTAGATTCATAATTTTGAGGAAGTTGGGTTCCAATAACACAAATGCATAATCAAAACAAGAATTAGATATAAGTATGCTATAACAACCACATTTTTTTATTCGCAATCCTACACACACACACATATATATTTTATTTTTTTTCTAATTTAAATTTGTTTTGCAAGTAATATTTATGTTGATAGGTGATAAGCATATTGTGGGTGGATTGGTCTTCTTCCATCTAATAAGTAGAATCCCAGCCTATGCTCAGTCTAGTTACAAAAAAAGAAGGAAAAAAATTACAATAATAGATTTGTCTATTTTGAAATAGGGCTCTTAGAATTTTAATTTAATTATCAATAATTATTAGGTGAATGTTAGATTTAATCTTCATAGAATAATTTAAAATATATTTAGTAGTAATCACTACTTTTGAGTAGTGATTTATCTTAAGAGTAGTTATGTCCTCTTTATCCAAGTAGTGATTTATCTTAAGAGTAGTTATGTCCTCTTTATCCTTTATTTAATTTGATTAATTAGAGAAAAATACAATATCAACAAGTGTCATATAAAATGAGTTATGGGTTTTGGGGCAAGTGGTATTGATAACTCATGGTATTATAATAAATACTATTAAAAAAACTTATTAAATGTTATTTTAAATATATGCATGTTTTACTCATGAATCTATATATAATAAAAGTTAATTGAGTTTAGCCTCGTGGAATAATTTTTATTCTTCCGAATGAGCTTCAAGTAGAGTAAGTTTATAATTTTAACTCATTAGAGTTTAGTCCAAAATTTTTAGTCAATTAATTAATTTTATGGTGTGTCGTTGTTTGAAATAACTAAATTGAGTTTAGTAAAAAAAAATTAGTCAATTAAGTTTATAGTGGGTGGTTGGGTGAAATAAAGTTGTAAGTTTATAGCGAGTGGTGGGGTGAAATAAAGTGTAAGAACTTGGTGTTGTATTAAGTTAAACTTAGTGTTTTTTTAATTAGTTTAATGTAAAATGTATAATAAAATATGTATTTTGATGGTTATCTTTCCTAACATTCTATGGAGAGTTAAAAAGATGCTGAAAGCTCACTGTCATGAGGATTTATCAGAGTGCATTAATGGATTGACGGATAAGGAGAAATGACTCCTGTGATATGTCCAGAAGGCAAGGCATAGAAAGAGAGGAAGTGTGAAGAAATTATTGATTACGCACAAAGACTATGTGGAATATTTCATAAGGAAGTCAATGTGAAATAATTTAAAGATCGAGAGAAAGTGAAATAAGGCGGGCATACCAAGAAATTAAATATATGCGCTGGTTGGTCCGTCGTCGGTCCGCAGGAAATTCGGTAGTCTTCCACTACGAGAAAATGATGGATGTGAACATGTGTCAAATTCTTAAAAATATATTGCGATTCTCCCATTTTCTATGCCGTGAAGATGTGGAAAATGAATGGAAAATTCTCATGTATATATGTGTCTGGATTCAGTGGAAGACACTGTGAAAAGAGAAATCAGCGGGAGAATTAAATGAGAAGCAGAAATTGGCGTAAGAAGTGCGGCACAGAGATGAAATTATTTGACATACACCAAGAACTCTAAATTTCAGGAGATTCAGTCAATGTGAATTCATTGAAAATAAAAAAAAATGGCGAGAGATGAATAGAGTGTGGAGGGATTTTTTCAATATACGGCAAGACAATGTAAATTTGATGAGAAGGCAATGTGAAAGATTGGATAGAAAGGGTGATAATTGGGTAGAGAGATGAAGAAAATTCGTGGGCCTGCGGTATGAATTCAATAAAAGAGATATATTGAAAAGAGACATGCGCTGACTTGGCGGTCGTCGACAAGACGGTCAATAGTCTTCCACTAACAGAAAATGCTGCGTACAACGATTCTCCCATGTGAAAAAAATCATGTCTTCCACTAACAGGAAATGCTGTGTATTGCGATTCTCTCTTACATGATTTGATGAGATGAAAATAGGTGCGCAGAATTCCTTCGGTTGCGTTGCGTTGCGTTGGTTGGTTGGTTGACCCTGTGGGTGGTAGAAAGATGGCGACCCGTGAAAAGAAATATCAGCGTCTTCTCACGTCTACCGCTCTGTAATTTTTGAACGGGTATAGGCTGTCGAAAGTTGAAAGAAAATAAAAAATTGCAAATGACCGATTAAGTGATTCCAGGAGGGGAATTCTTTAAAAATTTGGTTGCAACGTGTCCATCGAGCCGATCAACGCCTCCATGGAAACCTCCATCATACTAAACCACTTTTTTGGACGACAATACAAATCTTCATTACTAATACAGCAATATATTAACACTAAGCCATTTACATTATTGATTTTGGTAGTAAGGTTTTATTATTAAGAATTTAGTATGTGATTATTTTTTCCATAGAATTTGGTATATTTTTTATTTTCAATAATATTCTATTAATTCACAATAGTATTTGGTATTTTATTTATATATTTTATATTTGAGATGGTAAATTTTATGATGAAATTATTGTTAATGACAAAAATTAATTTGAAGACTATTTGAAATTTTCGGATATGAATTGTGTGGAACTTTTTTTATTAGACATTTTCGGTGGACATTCTACCCATTTTGAAGGACTAAAAATCAGATATATATTAATTGTGAGAGTTAATCAACTTTACAAATAATGAAAGCATGAAGGCGAGGATAATAGTCATGAGGGTGAAAATATTCATGGTCAAAGAAATAAATCAATGAGATATTAGTTAAAAGTTAAATTAGAATAGTATATTTCATTGATAATTATTAATGCACAGTAAAATGTTTTGAAAAAAATATTATTAAGAGGAATGTGCACTGATATGGCTCCTCTGTCCAACTTGTCTGATAGCATGGACACGGTCATCTTGGTGCGACTGGACCGACAACATGTTGATGCATAGTGTCTACCCTGTTGATCTGAAATGATCATAAACTAAATACTAATGTAGAAGTGATTAGCCATTTATGATTTGAATGATCACTGAAAGCACAGAAATCGAGGGAAAACTGCTTGAGCAGAACACTTTACGACAACTAATTAAACATAAAATTGATGCATAACATAAGTGAAAACAATAAAAACACAACAATACCAAACAACAAATTGATGATGGAGTTCCTCCCTGATGGACTATGTCCCCGGGTCTGCTTTCAAGATGGGCAACCGTTTCTATTAGGAATGAGAAGAAAGGAGTCGATTACACAGTGATTTAGTTAGACTGAACTTACACATAGGCAATTCTGACCTCTGTCATCAGATAGCCCTCTAAACCAGCTTTTCAACGCTGCTTACAGTTTCCAAAACCGACCCCGGATGCTCCCGAAACATTGAAAACAAAATCGCCTATCTCCTCCAGAATCTGCATACAAAAGTTGAAAACCACTCTCTTTTTTCTCCATGGACAAAACTGCCTATTATAGGCCTGTGGATACATTGAAACCACCTCAGGCTCAAATAGGCATGAATTTGATGACTTGAAGGTTTGCCATTATGTCATGAAGACACGTAGGGCTTTATTGCAAGGTCCTCGCATTAGTTTAGAACAAAAACTAACTACAAAACCCACTTTGCACCATATTTTAGCCTGAAACTGTTAGCGGCTAGCTAACTGGGTGGAGAGTGTTGATATCGCATGTGAACATATGGATAACCCCCGCGATTATGGCTCCATCGATTCAGGTGACTGCCCCGCTGACTACGCGGTCTACTGTCATGTGTTCACACGCCCGCGGTTAGGGCTCCGGCAGTTCCAGTGTTGCGGTTAATGAAACCTCCGACAGCTTGTTAACCATAGCGGTTCGTCTGCCCATTCACATGGCGTAGTTTTGACTTGCGGTTACAGTTATGTTACCCTGCCTAACCGCGATTTTAATACACAGTTAACCTCTACCTGACCGTTTAACTCTTGTTCACATGTCCTCTCCGCTGCGGTCTCCAAACACGTGGTTAGGAGTGTTTATTTGAATTTCACCTCATAGGCTGAGTCTCCAAAGTTTCTTTCATCACAAGTGGATTTGCTTGAGCTTGCAACTTCGTTCCCCCTCTGTGTTGTCAACAAACTTCCTCTTGGCATTTGTTGCATCTGGTATGCTGCCTTTAGCTGTTGTTGATGGTGCTTCTTGTTGTGAAACTATTGTTGTCATATCTTGATGTCCTTGTCTACGAACAAGTCGATGTCTTCGTGGGTAGGCAAGTTCATAGACACTAGATCGATTGCATCCCCAAGTGTGCTCTGAACGGTGTCTTCAACTCTGCTATCCTGGAAACCATTGTACATGTGCTACTGAGAGACCGATGAACACCTGTGGTACCTGGAGACATGGTAAAACTATTGGTAAGAAATTTGACTGTCGAAAACCAAAACAAACTTGAGAACTGACTTACAACATACCTGTGTGGCTGATCATGAAGGTTGCACAATTTCCACCTCGATATCGGGAGATTGACTGCAAAAACTGTGCTTCGCACAGTCTAGGCTGTCAGTAAGCTAACTGACTGCTAGAACTACGTAATGCACAGTCTAGACTAGCCTGCTAAGGATTGAAATTGCACAATGCACAATTTCAGTCAGCAATGACATGCAACCAGCAAATTACAGTGTGCAGTTTCTGGGGCCAACAGGACACTGCCCCCAAGAATTACGTAATGCATGCCTGGAGGTCAATGCTTAGATAGACTTGCACAATTTCTGGAGGGACGACAAAGCCTTCGCTTACGAAAATTCATAGTGCTAGCCGAGCAAGGCACGGTCCAGGCCAAGGCAGCCTAGTCCGACCAACGGGCGACTGAAAACATGAGAAGTGTGAATTGATGATGAGATTAGTGCAAACAAGAGTGAATGATCATTCATGCAAACAACAAGCACAAGATTCATAAAATAAGAAAGCATGCATGTGTGTGAAGTGAATCGCCGCAATGGCGACTATTCGTGCAAAATAGTGTCATGCATGCAACAACAATGAGATGCGAACGAAAACTGAAACGATGCTTCTACAAGCTAACATGCATCGAAACGACAGTAAGCACTCATTGAAATCAAGCAGACAACAATCACACAAGGCGAAACACAAAAAGCGACAAAAATGCAACACAAGACATGGAAGGCGAGCTTACCCCAAAACAGTTGAGCTGAATGTGCTGACGACTCCTAGATGCAATGTGGGATGTTAGAGCTGCAAGGTCGATGTGAGGAATGAGATATGTAGCATCCAGTTCATGAGTTTTGATAAAATCAAAGATGTGATGCACATGCCACAAATCTAGGAAGAGCGACACTTGGTGGGAGGCTCTGAAATGATCCTTTCATGCAACCTCCAATTGCTAAAAGTAGACCCCTGAATCAAGGGATGCCTTTGCATGCTGCCTTGGGAGAAGCCATGCATGCAAATCAGTTTTTCCCAGTCCCAGGGGAACCAGTCAACCCAACCGCACATGCAACAGTGTCCTCAGCCGGGAGGAAACAATGCACATTTCTGGGAGGGAGCTGGGCTGGCTGTCCAGATGGATTGCGCAATTTCTAGGTAGAGCAGTTAACTGCTGCCAAGAATTGCACAATTTTTGGGCTGAGTAGTCTTGTTGGGAGGAATTGCAAAATTTTACTGGTGAATAGTGACAAGAAGATTTGCGCAATTCTGGAGCCCAACAGGCTACTAGATATAATTGCACAATTTCTGGAGGGAATTTTGGTTCCCCTCCAGAATTGCACTATTTATTGAGGGAGTTTCTCAACCTGCAGTTGGACCAAGTCTGGTGAAACAGCCTATGAGGGGGATGCAACAAGTTTTGATGGACAGGCTGTCATTCTGCAAGAAAACCACTGAAGCTTTTGCACTTGACAAGGCAAGACATGCTGCTATGAAAGGTTAGTAGGGAGACTCCAAAACGAAGCTAAGTAAAAATTTTGGAGGGTGGTTGTAACCGCTACAACACTTGGTGACACACTGGTATAACTCCAACTCTCTAAATGGACCTTGTTTGTGAAAAGCAAGTCTAACACCTTCGGAATTATTGTTCAGTTCTCTGCTCATCTTGGTTTCGACACTTGCTTGATTGTAAGATGTAGAATCTGCCAAGATCTGGACGATTGACACACATTCCAAGCCATATAAACACAATGTTTTCGATTAGGGTTGAGGGGTATATTGGTGCACAAGCAGTATAGTCGTCAAAGTCTTAGTTTCATCTTTGGTGTTGCTCCACTACCAACAGGCCTGGACAGTACCCCAGTGGAGTCACGCAGGAACACAAGCATTGCTCCGCTACCAACGAGCCTGGTCAGTACCCTAGTGGAGTTACTTGCATCATATCTCTGCGCAAGAAGCCTTTCTCTTCATTTTCCTTATTCATTTTTTTTATTTTTTTTCATTTTTTCGTCATTGTGCATAACACTTATTCATTTCAAAGGTAGAAGAAGGATCCTAACTTATTGATAGCAGAAGAGGTTGTTCCTTCAGAGAAGTAGTTTATTATATACCTCTGACATGCCTGTTAAGGTTTTCCCCCTCACCTTACTCTACTTGACCGAGCTGACGAGGGTTAACCCAAAAACAATTGACTAGAGTAGGTGACACTAGTTAGCATGCAAGCGTTGTGTTTTCACCAAGGTTCATTTCGCACAATACGTATTTTCCATCGATGTATCATGGACTAAAACTAACAATTTCTTCATACAGAGGCAAGATGACAGATAACCAAGTAGTGATAGCTGCACAAGGCCTCTTGTACTTTACCCAAAAGAGTCATGCATGGTTTCATGTGAAAGTAACCTATGAACGAAAGCAATCAAACAATCAACAAAACAAAGCAGAAGCAGAAGTAAATGCACAAGCAAAGTGAGTAAGAAAACAAGCAAACAAACAAACAAGCAAACAAAGCAAGAAAGCAAACAAACATGCAAGCAAGAAAACTGAAAGCAAACATTAATCCTACTCCTAAGATAATGGTGCATGGGCTTGATCACGTGAAGTGATATTTCCAATGCAGCCACCAATGCATTGGTTGACCCATGTTGGTGAAGGCTTGGTTCGCGAGCAACCGAGTTGTGCAAACCAGCAAATGTGAAAGATACAATAGTGAAAACAAACACAATCTGAGCTTATAAGCATCCAAAGAACAAAAAAGAGTGAAAGCGCATGACATGCACTCTGTGGACCTGCCATGGTGCTATGCTACACTCTGTGCAAATGTTGAGTGTATGCATTTCCTTGACCATGCCATGCAAGAAAACATGAGAAAGGTAGACCACTTACATTCCAGAAGTGTGCTTTCTATGTAAGATTCCTCCAATGCATGAGCGATAGGATCGTGTAGTTCGAGTGGTGGAAGTGAAATCGAGTGTTGGATTATTCTTCAGTGCATACAGATGAGTGATGAGGAGCCTTACGTGTTTGAAAAATTTCTTGATCGGAAGTGATACCAACCTCAAGACAGCGAGGGCCTAACATAACCATCAGCTCAGGCTGAAGTGCCTCGACAGTCTGGGGGGTTTCGACTTCATCGATAGATAGATCATCGTAGACCAACAACTTAGAAGGATTAACAACAAATGAACCAACGTCATGATCAGATGACGAGGTATAGAGATCACGAAAGCCAAGATTAGAATACTCAAGATGTAGGTCGGCATCCTAATGATTTGATGAATCACACAGAGGGGTAGATGAGAAGAAAGGATGTTCACCCTCTGCATTTTTTGGAAAAAGCAGATGAAAGATCAAGTGGATTTTCAATGAATGATTTGTCCTCTCTGTTGTCGGATGATAGTCTGACATCTAGTGTGTACTGCAAATGATCAACAATGGGTACATCCATGGATGGAGATGCGCATGAAAAATCGGAGATGGCAGGATCATCAAGGGTGTCAAGAAGAACTAGAGGAGGTACGAAAAAACAGGGATGGTCCCCTCCTACCGGTGGATGTTCAAGATCCCTATCATGCTCTTCATGAATGTCAACACATGTTGGTTGTGCAAAACCAACTCTGTCAATAGATCGATCCTCACCCAAAAAAGTTTGGAGTCCGAAATGGAAGAACACAAGACAGTGTCATTCAGAGGATCATCAGAATACGAAGACGGAGGTTGAGGTACAAAATACATGTGACGAGGTATGGGACTCACAACCAAGTACGTGTGAAAATCAGAAGGATCGATGTCGGGAGGACGTGATGATTCAAAAAATGTGTGTTCATACTCTCCCACATCACTCTGTGATGGTGGAGTTGTTTGATAAGGGGACAACAGACAGTCACTTGTGACAGTGACGTTGTTTGTCTGTGATTGTGCAACTCCATCACTGAAGTATGCTCAGCGGGGTTTGAGCTTGAACTTCTTCTTGGGATGGGTAGATTTCTTAAGACAATACTCAAATCTTCCCAAAGATTGGGAAATTTCGTATGGCTCATCGGAGCTTGAAACTACAGATCACGGAAGTGCTGCCAAAAATCCATAGGTGATTCATGTGGAGCCTTCCGTTGTTGTAATAGTTTTAGGTCAAGATGTTCTAGATCAAAATGATAGAAAATGTCTTCAATGAGATCACAGAAGTGCTCAAGTGAGTGCACGTTGTCAACCAGTTGGCTGCACAGCCACTGACGTGGAGTTTTGCAAAGTGTGTATGCAAGCAGCATACTGGCCTGTTCGTCAGAACATCCATCTTCCTCATGAAGCATGGAGAGGAAGTCATGTAAGAACTCAGGCCAGGCTACTTCTCCTTCACCATCATACATGAATGTACACAAGAGATGAAAGAACTCCCTCGTGATGGTGACATATTTGGCATGCGAAAAACTTCATGGAGGGGGGAGAGTGCAAGCCTCCATGATAGATATGAAAAGGTTCAAAACAAGATGAGAGGGAACAACTTGTCATCTGGCCCTCCTTCTAGTGCCAAAAATGTTGATGGTCCTGGACCCACCAACATGTTAGGGGATCTCACTGGTAAGAATTACCAATTATACCTTAGACTGTTTGGTGTAGGAGTCCCAACAGTGGGTCATACGGTAATGCCTTGACTGCGGTTTTGCACAGAGGCATGTAAGATTTCCCTGTTGGTAGCAAGGGTGTGATAGTTGTCGTAAGTCGAGGAAGGTGCATAAGAGGTTCTAACACATGTAGAGTGAGGTGAGTGTGCCCTTGGAAACCTCTAATAGTACACGACTTGGAAGGGAACACACAAGCAAAGATGCATCACAAGCTGGAAAGAAAGACAGCGAGAAATCCAAAGTGATGTTTAAACCAACATCACATCCGCAACAAGATTTATAAAATTGCGTACAAAATAGTTCATAAAAAATGCATAAGTTAAATAACATACATTGCTACAACAACCAACATAGTCCAAATACAATAACAACATATGCATGAAAATTGTTAGCTCTGTTATATTAAGAAGTGTAAGTTCCAGTGATACAATACATCCATATCCAACCACTAGTTCCGATAGCGGAACGTTACATCCACAACCTCTTGCTCCTCCAAAGAGATATACTAGCTTTGTGCAATGGAGAAGCCAAGGCACATTACAATATTGTCCAAGCTTTCTCTAAGATACTCCTATCGAAGCTTGGTTGATAAAAAGCCTATCTAATGAGTTATGACGTCCTATTTATAACAAAGGGTGGGGTGACCCTTGACATTCCCCTTTAAGACCGTTCATCTACTCTCATGACTCTTCAACTACTCTATGACTGTTACATTCAACTATCGACACTTGAACTTCCACTTGAAAAGACGTTACATTACAATGCACATGTGCCCATGTGAGACAAAATGGCTTGAGAAAGCCATGCAAGACATCACTGACACTCAAACCGTTGCGGTGAGACCAATTCTTTGACATGTTTGTGGTGGTCAAAGTTGATGAGCTGATGCCAAGCTTGGTTGTCCATGCGCTCAATGGTGACATCTTGTTGAAGCGAGCTCTTGCCTTCGTTGCATCCGAGTGCACTATTATGGATCCTCTATCCAACTTGTCTAATAGCATGCGCATGGTTTTCCTGGTGTGACCGGGCCTGAAACATGTTGATACATAGTGTCCGCACTTCTCTCCAAGCATGTGTTCGTGGCCATGTGCATCAACATGTCGAGGTACATGTTCAGTTCCAGTCGGACTTAATTCTTGTCTTCGCCTTGGTGAGTGTGCTGAATGGGTGGGATCGCATGTGCGTGCATAATGAAATGCATGTTGTTGCATTCCCTTGCATGTGATCAACAAAACTGCTCACCTTGTCTACTCTGTGCCAGTTGCTGGGATGGATCTATAACTTGTACGAGCGCAGTTTCATCTGTGAGTGCACGTTGCGCCCCCTTCTGTAATTGTTCCTACTGCTACTCATTCTCTCATCTATGCAGCTCTTGTTCTTCCTTGAGTTGCTGCTTCAACACATGCAACTCCTTCTTTGTTCCGTTCTCTACCTTCGCACGATCTTCATGTCACGCCATCACCTCATAGCCTAAGTCTCCAAAGTTGCTTTCATCACAACTGGATTTGCTTGAGCTTGCAACTTTGTTCCGCCTCTATGTTGTCAACCAACTTCCTCTTGCGTTCGTTGCATCCAGTATGCTGCCTTTAGCTCTTCTTGATGGTGCTGCTTGATTTGATATTGCTGCCATCATATATTGATGTCCTTGTCTATGAACAAAATGATGTCTTCATGGGTAGGCAAGTTCATAGACACTTGATCAACTGCATCCCCAAGTGTGCTTTGAACAGTGTATTAAACTCTGCTCTCCTGGAAACCATTGTACCTGTGCTACTGAGAGGCTGATGAACACCTGTGATACTTGGAGACATGGAAACACTCATGGCAAGAAATCTGTCAGTCGAAAACCAAAACGAACTTGAGAACTGACTTACAACATACATGTGTGGCTAATCATGAAGGTTGCGCAATTTCCATCAGGAGGTCGAGAGACTAAGTGCAGAAACTACACAAGGCATAGTCTAGGTTGTTAGTAGGCTAACTGATTGCTAGAACTATGCAATGCACAGTCCATCCTGGCCTGTTGAGAACTGAAACTGCACAATGCACAAATTCAGTCAACAGTGACATGCAACTAGCAAACTGCATTGCGCAGTTTATGGGGCCAACGCGACACTGCCTCCAAGAATTTCGCAATGCATGCTTGGAGGTTAGTGCTTCGCTAGACTTGCGCAATTTCTAGAGGGAAGGAAGAGCCTTTGCTTCTAGAAATGTGCAGTGCTAACCAGGCAAGGCATGGTCCTGGCCAAGGAAACCCAGTCCGTCCAATGGGCGACTGAAAACATGAGAAGTGTGAATGCATGATGAGATGAGTGCAAACAAGAGTGAATGATCATTCATGCAAACAAAAGGCGCAGGATTCAGAAAATGGTAAAGCAGGCTTGTGTGTGAAGCGAGTCGCCACAATGACGATCATTTATGCAAAACGGTGTCATGCATGCGACAACAGTGAGATACAAACGAAAACTAAAATGGTTCTTCTACAATCTAAAATGCATCAAAACGATAGCAAGCCTCACTGAAATCAAGAAAACAACAATCACACAAAGAGAAACACAAAAAGCTATAGAAATGCAACACAAGACATGGAAGGCAGGATTACCTCAAAACAGTTGAGATGAATGTGCTGACGACTCCTAGATGCAATGTGGGATGTCAAAGCTGCAAGGTCGATGTGAGGAATGAGCTCTACAATGTCTAGTTCATGATTTTTGATAAAATCAAAGATGTGACGTGCATGCCCCAAATCTAGGAAGAGCAACACTTGGTGGGAGGTTTCTGAAATGATCCTTGCATGCAACCTCCAACGGCTAAAAGTAGATCCCTGAATCAAGTGATGTATTTGCATGTTTCCTTGCGAGAAGAAACCCATGCATGCAAATTAGTTTTTCTCAATCCAAGGGGAACCAGTCAACTCAACTACACATGCAACTGTCTGCTCAGCTGGGAGGAAAAAAATGTCCATTTCTGGGAGGGAGTTGGGTTGGTTGCCTAGAGGGATTATGCAATTTATGGGTAGAGCAGCTGACTCTTGCCCAAAATTGCACAATTTTTTGGCTAAGCAATCCTGCTGGGAGGAATTGCATAATTTTTCTAGTGAACAATGACAGGAAGATTTGTGCAATTATGGAGCCCAGCAAGCTACCAGACAGAATTGCGCAATTTCTGGAGGGAAGGTTGGTTCCCCTCCAGATTTGCACAATTTCTTGAGGGTGTTGCTCAACCTACAGCTGGACCAAGTTCAATGAATCATCCTATGATGGGGATGCAACAAGTTTTCATGGACAGGCTGTCATTCTGCAAGAAAATCACTGAAGTTGGTGTACTTGATAAGGCAAGACATGCTAGTGTGAAAGGTTGGTAAGGAGGCTCCAAAACGAAGCTAAGGAAAAATTTTGGAGGGTGGATGTAGCTGCTACAACATAATTATTAATAAATGAAATTGTAACAACAACAAAAAAATCCCAACATTTCACACATTGAAAGAGTTGAAAGATAAAAAACTATTCCAAGATTGCAATTTGACTGTCAAATATTAAAACATAGAAATTGAATTAATCATTCAAATTGTTATAACAAAGTGTTGGTTATTGCACATGTATACTACTCTTCTTGTCAAAGTTACATTATGGATTGCTTAAATAATCCCTTCGCAACTTTTTAGTGGGTTGTCTAATAAGTATCTAGGCTTCCACTAAGCTAGTTAGCTAGGTTTACACTAAGCTAATTCATAGATGTACTCTACCCTTCACCAACTTTCCAGGGTAAACATGAGTTGAGGGATACTATGACTTGAATCAACCTCCTAGGTATAGTAAAGGAAGTGGAATCAACAATTGAAAACGTTACTGACTTCCCTCATGTGCTACAAGATCCCTAGCAGATAAACAACCACTCGAGGTGCCCAAATGATGAGTTAAATTTCTTTTTCAGTGATGTGGAGCCCTAGTCGCTCTAATGACAAGGTAAGCTAGTGACTGTAACCCTCCAGTCACTCTGATAACGCTACCTTCCAGCAATTGTAGCCTATATTTCCCAATTCCGTGCATGCAACCCCATAATTTGAGCCACTTTTTCAAGGACAAGATCTAGACCTCTGCCCAAAACTTGATAGAACTTTCTAGAATGATGAATGGCATAAGGAAAAATCCATTAATTGAAAACTTGATCAAGGACTGGACCTAACCCAGACTAACCATGATAGACATTCCATCAAATATATTGTGAACATGTAATCTACAGGTTATAAATGCATATTTGAGCATAGGGGTCTCATACTTATCTGAAAATCATCAAGAAGGTCTAATGCCCTCTCACAATAGATGCAATAGCATCTATTAGGTCATGCATTCAATAACCATTCATTTACCAATCAAAACATCATAAGAATCATAACTAAACTAGGCCATGAAAACACGCTTATAACCATCATATAACCAGAATAATAACAATGATAAAACAGTCATCAATGCCACATAATAATAGGTATAAATACTCATGAAATACAAGAGGAAAATACCTCTTATTAAAATATGAAAATCCAACCAAGTCAGGGACTTCCATGTACCACCCGACCATAGATTGGGTTGAATCAAATCTTTCTTTCAACCAATCACCCTCGTGTCATATTCCAAGCATGAATGTGGGACTCACACAAAACAACCAATATTTCTTAGGCTTTACCACAATCCGCCAAAACTGGACAAGGGATGCTTATGCCCAAAACAAGCACTTACATAACCAAGCTTTATCGCAATCTTGCCATTACTGGTCAAGGGATTCCTAGGCCCAAATAAAGAAACATACACTACCAGGATTTACCCAAATCCTACCAAAACTGGTCAGGGGATCATTAGGCCCTAAACAATCTTGGATGCCTCCAGATTTATTCATTAATACCTTGAGGAATTTTCTCATCTCCACCCTCAGGCTTTACCACAATCCCACCAAAAACGGTCAAGGGATTCCTAGGCCCTTGGGAATTTTCCTAAGACCACCTCAGCCGGTTCCAAAACCATTCGCCAACCCAAAGATCAGACAAGTAAAAGAATCCCATCACACAATTACTATCCCGAAAAAGAAAGGAAAGGTTGAAACCATTGTCACCCTTGGAAAAACCCATGCCAATGACAATAAGAGAACCAAATACACACATGCATGTACCATGCATGCCAAAACTAGAAAGGAAATCATACATGCAACTCAATACCTACAAAGTAATCCCATTGTAGCCTCTTGATACAACTTTTTATTTCTTTATCCTTGCTTTCCTTTGCTTTCTTTTCCTTCCTTTCCCTCCCTTTCTCCAATGCTAGAGTGCTCCAAGAATTCTCTGTGTGCAATAGTATGAGAGAGAGATAATAGAGAGAGAGTGTAACACCATCCTCCCACACTTACCCAAGCTTACTGGTATACTGCTGTAAATATGTGATGACGAGTTACTAATATATAATTCAACTCCCTGAGTACAATTAAGGAATTGGAATTGACAAACGAAACCAAACTGACCTTCCTCAAGAGCTACATGATCCTCATAAGATAACCAACCACCCCAAGTGCCCAACCCTTGATTTAATATGTTTTTTAACTGATCTAGACCCTGAGTCAATGCCCTGGCAAGGCCTCTATGTGACTGGAACCCTCCAATCGCTCCCACAACCTTGCTTCCTGTTACACAAAATATTGTCACCATGACTATTTGCAGTCAGTATGGGTCTATCATCATTCATACTGTCCTCCTAAGCAAGTCTCAAACCTCAGCTCTTCATGTCAAGCTTTAAAAATGAGAGAAAGACTTTGAAAATCAATAAAGCTCTGGTTCCACACTTTCTCTCACTATTACCTGCGGTCCCGCACCCCTGGTTCATGCTACTTGCGGACCTGCCTACTCTGTCTCTAAAGGAGTGGGTGCGGACCCCTGTGAAAGTCAAAAAGGCGAAAGTTTATTCTTAAAAACTCACTTGTGGTTAATTCTAGATGATTCTAGAAGGAACCTTGACGTGGATGGTTCGCTCCTAGGTGGTTCATGCATCCCAAAACTAAAGGAGCTAATCCCTTGATGAGAGGAGCTAATCCCTTTGAAGAAGGGCTTTATCCCTTTGAAGGAGGACCTAGTAAATTCCCTCCATTGCACTATAAATTAAGGCATTGGGCTGGTTGCTAGAGAGGTTAGAAGCTGAACATTTTTTAGGGTAAATGTTGGTGGAATTGAGACTTCCTAGTTAAGCTTGAGAGGAGAGATTACATACCTTTTGGCTTCATTGTGAAGAGAGTGAAACTTGTCAAAGTAGAGGAGACTTCTTGCTGGACCCTGGGAGGAGCTTGTACAACATCAAGGCACAGGTTGTAAAGTTCTTCTTTGATTTAAGTTAATACAATCATATTCATTTTTCTCAACAAATTGTCTTATGTGATTTTTTTCATGAATTCCTTGATCATCATGATAAATATGCTTTGCTATATTGGCTTTTCAAGTGCTATTTAATTTGTGTGCTTGTTTTTGTTTGCAGATTCTTCACAAAGGAGCTCATTTGGATCAACGAAGCGTGGCTTCTACAAACTTGCACTGGACCCAAGGTAGGCCTAAAACACTTGTTTGCCTTTATTTATAAACTCCATATTTAGAGAAAGATAGGATTTGTTTGGCTTGCTTGTCGCTAGATATCATTAGATACTAGGGAGGTTGGTCTTGTCCGCAAGAACGATTTATCCGCCTGACACTTCCCAACCACTATAGATTTTTTAAACCAGTTTTGTGTAAGCGACTGTGAGATTTAAGCCACTTTTTCAAGCTAGTCTCTAGACCACTACCCAAAACTTCATGAAACTTTCCAGAACAATGAATTACACCAGGGAAAATCATTTCACACAAAACGTAGACAAGAACTTGACATAACCAGGCCTAACCATGACAAAAATTTCATCAAGCACATCATGAACATGTAATCTATAGGTCATAATTACATATCTAAACATAGAGATCTAAAACTTATGTGATAATCATAAATAAGGTGTAATTCCCTCTCACAATAGCTGAAATATCATCCATTAGGTCATGCATTCATTAACATTTCATCTACTAACCAAAACATGACGAGAGCCATAACTCAAGTCTGTCATAAAACTATGCTTATAACTGTTGGACACACATTGTCATTGATGTCAATACGGAAATATTCGAGGAGCAAATGGAGCCAAGAGGAGCAGACGAAACGGAGCCAAGAGGAGCAGACCAAGCCAGACGAGCCACATTGGAGCAAGAGGAGAAAACAGAGGAGCCATATATATATAACATATATATATGCCAAAACAAAGTATCAGTAGTCCATTAATATTGCCAACATTAACATTGTCTATATTGTTAATCAAACACAAACCATAGAATCTGTCAACTACCAAATCATCTTACACGAGAGCCTTAATCTTCAGAAACTTCAATTTCCCTAGCTTTATCATCACAAGAACATTGGTCTTCAAATGTAAGGGAATTCTCTCTTGTCACGTCAACTAATTTATGAGCATGGAGATCTTAGCACCAGTTACCTAAGTGCCGGTCCTGGTGAGTGTCGATCACGATGACTTAGCGTTACAATATTTGTAAGAATAATGTAAAATAATAGAAAGAGAGTCGGCCTACCCATGGTTCGAGGGCCATGGAATGTATAAATAGAGCAAGGCTCTATGGCTAGAAGTTAGTTTTTGGAGAAGCCTTTTTCTTGGATCTTGGTGTTATGGTTTTGTGAAGACAGTACTATCTGCGTCTATAAGTCCAAGTCAAGGGTGTTGGTAGATAGATAGATGCTCTATAGCTGTGTGCGCAGAGGCCCGGTAGAGTCTGCAGCTGTGTGCGCGGACACCTGCAGCTGAGTGCGCATGGCAGATCTAGTTGTATGAACATAAGATTTTAATAAAGATAAGTGGTTGCTGAAGTATCACAGATCTATTGTGTTCTGGTTTATGCATTTGTTATATGAGTTTATATCTTTGGTTGTTATAATTGTGCGCATTGGGTTTTATTGTTAAATTTTTGCTTAAAGACTATACCAAGAAGATCAGATCTATAATAATTTCATTAATAAGCAAGTACACCCACACGGATCCTCACGGAAGCTCGATAATAGTCCAAAGTGGTGCGAGGCCACCAAATGGTTTGCGACCCCTCTAGACCACATTAAGGCATCCCAAGGGTGCAGAAACCTGGTTCCAGCACCCTCCCTTGCTACCTCAGGTGAGACCTCAATCCACGCTCTACGAGCTGTTGCCGAAAGGGCCGGCAGCTGCGGGATTTGTTTGGCTAATAACTCTTCCAAACCTGGGTCAGGGCCCAATAAGCCAACAAGGGAGGAGGAATGGTCCAGGTGGATATTGGTGGCCACCCTCCAATTCCACTTGGACCCCCACCATTGTTTCTTTCAGTTTTTCAGTTTCCTTAATTGTAACACAATTTACTATTTTTAGCAGTTTTTCGGGGCCCATAAACTCTTGGTGTTACATCTCCTCGAGTTAGGGTTTTGGTTTTTTAGGGTTTGCTATTATTGTTCAATAATAAAAAGGGCCTTGAGCCTCATTGTAACATAGTTCAGAGGCATGTAGCCACCACATCTCTTCTCAGAGATAAGCTACCATCACCCAAGCTAGTTTATTTCCATTTCTGTTTGTAAGCAAATTTCAGTATTTTACATTAATGAAGTGAAGTATTATTTTTGTTGCATCTCTGTATTTATGGTTATCTCTGTAATTTGTTGCAATCTTGTTTAAATCCGGATCACAATTCTTGCTTTTTTATATAACCATGCCATAGATTAAAAAAATATGTATGCAACATATAGAAGCTTGGATAACCTCATTTCAACCATTAATTAACTTGTCCATAGTGGTATGGCCACCATATAAGCATAATAATGGATGGAACATAGGGGAGAAATATTCAGCGAGCCTCATGCAGGTACTATGACCTCCAATTTCAAAGTATGTAGAATTGCTCATTTTAATCTTTTTTTTAGCTCAAATGGATTTTTCATGGAATTGATTTGTTTCCTACTTTGAAAGATATCATTGATTGAAGTTGCATATGTTTGTAAAGTAGTATAGCGACAAGCTCCTTAAGTTTCAGGAGTGATTTTATCACTCCAAAGATCATTATAGAGAAAATATCTTACATCAATGGAAAGGTATCTTCAATACTCTAAATGGGTCTTCGACGAAATTTTATTTCATTACGTATAACAAAGGTTATCATCAAAGTTGAATTATAGAGGTCCATTGCAAAAAAAAAAAAAAATCAAGATTATGGGTCATTCAAAAACCCCCAATTATGGGTAAACCATACAAAACACTTCTCTAAGATTTCCTTGCCAACTCAGCTATAGGTCATCAACAAACCCATGATTATGGGTTAACCACACAAAATCCTTCTCTTCATTGGCACTTGGCACATTATAATCATAATGGTTATGAGTCCACCATAAACCGACAATTATGGGTTAACCATGCAAAACCCTTCTCTTCATTGGCTCATATCATATTGTAATCATGATGATACATTAAACATAATGGGGTCCCTCATTTTTCTAGCATGGGTGAATTATGGGGACCATCATTTTCCAAGGCTTATATTCTAATTTTAGATGTATAAGTCATAAAGTCATATTTTTAATTAAAAGAGAACTTGACTTATATGTAACTAATAGGTTCAAACCTAATCAAAGTTGAATTTATCAACAAGAAACCTTCTAAGAAGGAAATAGTGAATGTTGGGAAGGAGAGGCCCGAAAATCTGCCTCATTACATGTAATGGTTCTTCTTAAAGGAATCATTCTTCTACAATTATTTAATTTCATGGTAGCCCTATATGTTTTCTCTCCTCTCCTCTAAAAATTCAAGCCTCTTGGATCTTAGTCCTTAAGATATAGATCACTTATACCTATATTTAATCAATAAAACAAGGAAATTAAATACATAAACAAGAATATTTTTTACCCAATTGGAATCCAAAACAATAAATCCCATACCTAATTCACAACTACCTTGCAATATTAGAAGTTTTCTTCCCATTACCACAACATTTTCACTTTTAACAAATGCAATGGATTTCTAGTTGAATTTTGCTATCAAATTTTACTTCAATACCATCCATGAAAGCCTATCTATGTGTGGAATTCAACCAAAAATAAAAATCATCTAAAAAAATTCAAAACTAAGAAAAAATATAAATCTATATGAATAAATATTTAGGGTACTCCTTATTTTCACATTTATATGTATAGAAAAGAAAACATGTTAACAGGTTTTTAGAGATATTTTCTCCTTGAACACATATTGTGGTGTGGATTTCGTTGAATGAGTGAGCCAAATTCCATGTGATTAATATGTTGTTGCTAAATACATTATTCAATATAGATTGTTAGGATCAAAGGGAAACAAAACAAATAGAAACAATGCTACATTTAATCATTAATTAACAAGTAAATGAGAAATAAACAAGAACTAGAAGCAAAATAGATAATGAGAAGAAATTACTTTATATTATCAATGGATGAAGCCAACTGGTCTACTAGGAGACACAAAGGAAGATGTCGGGCTATGGCAGCCCTCTATTATCATCTAATGGAAGATATTACTTCCTCCTCTTGTAAGATCTCTCCTCAAGAAGTAGTGAACAAACTCTAATGGTGGATTCTCACAAATTACAAAAAAATGCTATGAATATTTCAGAGTTGTGGTGGATTTATTCCCGTGTTGTTATGGCTTACATCGAGGTTCCTATTCATAATAATTTTCAATTCTCTCATGTTTGTTGGTTTATTTAATGAGCTTGGATGCCATTGTGTGCTCATCATACTTCTGGGATGCATGAGGAGTCCTCTAGGGGCTCCAAGCAACTTCCCTTATGTGTGTGGGAGCTGGTGGGTGGTTGGGAAAACTTGATACTTGATTCTAACAGGATTTTTATGTTTCCTTATATCATTCTTTGAGGTCACTTTCTATGTATTCACATAAATATGAAGGAAACAGTCATGCAGATTCTTGCAAATCTGAAATCATGATTTTGGTCAGATTTGTGTAAATCTAGAGTGGTGGTTTTATGTAGATCAATAAAAACCCAATTTGTAATGTTTAACCAACTGTTTAGACTCGTACTTAATTGTGTTAGTGTTAACATTGCAAATTTGTGCACTCAAATCACTAGCCAAGGAACTCAATACCAAAAAATAACTTGTGTGGATGGACTAGTGATTATTGGAAAACATCAAAATTCAAGAAAAAATAAATGTTCATAAATTTACCATTTATTAAATTAAATTGCACAAAATCACTTATGCAGTTCTGCATGGAGCACTACGGTTGTTTCATTGATAGTCACATGGAACAACAAAAGTAACATCTAAATATATCGCAAGACAAATCATCATAAATGGACAACCACCAAGTGAAAGGACAAGGTCAAAGAGCTCAATTTCAAGCCTCTACACCATTAAAATGGAGTTAAGGAGCCTCCAAAGAACTCATCTTGTCTCCCACAAACTCACTCAAGGATCAAATATCATCAATGAGCCAGGGGGAGGGGGGGAGGGGAATTCATGAGATTGGGCCTGTAAACATTACTGCATTTGGGAGCATTAGAAGAGAGAATTTCATAACAAGGTTATGCTGCCAATTTGTCTCATAATTAGCATTTCTTTGTGGTTTTGGACCTCACCATTAGATAGATTTCAAGGAACTTCTTGAGGAGAGATAATTCTTGCAAAAAGGCGCATAAAATGGTCCTTCTCTTAGGAGAGTCATAGGGTCCATTGTCTGATTCAACTCCCTTTAGTGTCTCTAGTTGATATTGTAACTCTTTTAATCAAGAAATAGAGAGATGTATTACTTCCCAACCTTCATTTTCTTGTTATATTTATTCTAACATTGTAACTCGTGATCTTTCTTAGATGTAGTTACTTTGCTCATTTATTTTCCTTTCTTTCTTTCTAATCATTTTCTTGTTGGTCTATGCAAGGAACAACAACCTTGGAATATAGTGGATTTTAGGACACATTTACTCCAAAAGCCACAAAACACTTAGGGAACCCTTATTTTATTTAATTTATGATGTGTTCCAGTGATCGCCTGTATAATTGCATGAGGAATTTTTAGGTGTTCATAATTTCCCTTGATGTATGAGGTTAGGAGAAAATGTATAGTTGAAATACAACATCATTCTCTTACATGTATTCTATCAGATTGATACTATGTGATAGATAGAGAAGGGGATCCAAGGTGGGAAGGATGTCCACGAGAAGATGGAGAGGATGCACCTAGAAAACATACATCATGTTGAAAGAAATATTTACAATATCCAAACAATGTGGGCACATCCCATGCTCATGACCATGAATTTTGATAACAATGATTACAATGGTGGACAAGAGTGGTCTTGTCAAATATGTTGAATGGTGTAATTGAATGACATGTAAGTTTAAATTAATGAATTAATAGATGACTTGGAAAATTATTTGGTAGTCCAAAAGAGATCTAGATATATGATCATACAAGTACCCATATGTTATTTCACAATCCTAGATTTAGACACAATCACAACTAAAACTTATCTAGGATCCACACATATAGGATAACAAGTCATGTCTCCCTGAAAGTTCTTCCTAGATTTTGGTGTAGTTGAAACATAGAGTTATGTAGCGTCCAGGATTACTAACATGCCTGGCCATATATGAAGACCCAAATCTTGATAACTCATAAAAAAAATGCATCCAATATCCTAGCATCTGAGATTTCTAAAACTATGTTGACGACCCTTGTTCCAGTTTCTGGATGTAATATCTTTATGCCACATTAATGATACAACTTAGTTACCACATTTCAACAACATCATTTATTAGACACATAACCTTCCTTCTCATCAAAAATTCCAAAATCTAATGGTCACATATATATAAATAATTAAAGGAAATAGAAATTATCTAAGATTTATCACGAGTTCTATCTAGATTTGGATATTACTCATAGACTTACGCATACAAAATAAAAGCATGACATGCACCTAGATCGAGATGATAGTGCTTCATCTAGTATCTAGGAAATTCTTTGAAATCATTCCCTTCTTATAGATCCAGGTCCATATTTCTCTTATGCGAGTAGTTGATATCCAAATTCATTAGCTCAGAAATCAAAATTAGATCCAAATTTTAATTAATTATTCCTTTTAATATTTTTGGCATTACATAAAATAAAATGCAATTGAATCACTGAAAAACTTTAAAGGAAAAATTGTTGAAATAATATCAAAAACTTAATGAAAATAATAAAATAAATATATGTGTAGTTGGGCTAGATATAAATATTTTCCAATCTTAAAACTCAGATAAAAATAAAAAGTAAGATAAAACAAGCATTCTAAAAGAAGTTGACTTTGGGATTACGATGAAAACCCTAATGCCTTCAGTCGCTTCCCTATCCATGAGAGGTTTTCCACTTAAACAGTATGCCATTTTCTGGAATCCTCTTCATCTTGGTATTTTTGTTGTAGATCTAGTAAATCAGGGAGAACTTATTTTGTTGTAGGACTCTTCCCGTGTCCAAGATGAGCCCATTGTTATATATCTCTTGCACATTTTGGTCTTCATGAGGCCAATCTTTGGTGGTGCTTTTTGTATTAAGGTGAAATAAACCAATATAATACCTACACTCACTGCCATACTTTAAGATTAGACAAGAATATCTTTCATCTTTATGTGGCTCCTACATGGAGGTAGGAAACTTCAGGAAGGAAATTTACTCAGAGATTACTGTTGAGCTAAATTAGTAACACAAATTAACACAAGTATTCATTATCAATTCGAGTTTGTAAAACTGGAGGCAAGTCCATAGTGTATGGATATCAGATGTAGCCAAGCTTAGAAGATAAAATTTGAAGAGTTAAGGAAGTACATATTACAAATATAAACCTATTTTAGCAATTTCTAATTCACTTATGTAATATGTGAGGGATGAGGCTTCTAACTTAGGAGAACCAGGTTGTCCTTCCCTACAATATTACTTTCATGAAGATAAATCCAAATCACTAATTAACAATGGTTTATGATGCAGAAGATGTAAAAGAAGAGGATCCTAACTAAGGAGGACCAGATTGTCCTTCTTCACAATTCTACTATATCATAATCACCATTGCTTCAAATGAGAAATGCATAAATAACTTCAAATAATAAAAGGAGAATGAAATTCAGCTTTAGTTTAAGATCAAATAGAAGGGAATTTAACTTAAATTCCTATGTTTCCCTTCATATGTAGATTAGAATTAAACCAATATCCATTCAACAATCATCACACATTAATTCAAATAAGCAAACCTCAAACAAAACAAGTAAACAAATCTAAAGCAACTAGTCCATGAAAATTAAGCTAGTTTAACAATGAAGTGTACTTAGTTTGGAGTGGGGGCCCTCCACCCTTGCCTTGTACACTTGAGGCTGCTATCAAATGCTAAAACTTCAAGCACTCATCCACACTAATGAACAACAAAATGAAAGTAGGAAAAGTTCTTCTAATTAATCTCCAATATTCAAATGTCTCAGCATAAAGTTATATAAAAATTACATACATAAGCCTTCAAAGTTTTGGCTTAAATAAAAGATCATGAAACAAACTGATCTAAAGTATCTCTAACAACTATATCTATTCATATCCATCTATCCAAGTCGAATCCATCCAATACATCACTAGAAATATGGACAATCCCATGAAATCATAAAACTGCCTTATTTCCTAGGGATTTTCTGGATGACTAGTCATGTTTGACCAGCCTTGATCGGGCCTGATTTAGCTTGTTTTGACCGAACCAATTGGAATTAGTTCAGTCCTAGTTCCCAAGCTTTCCATTCATGTATCTAGCTCGAGCCCAAGTGCCCTGCAAATATGTCAACCACATAGCCATTACGGGAATTTCTGATTCTGTCCAAAAATACTCTTAAAACACAATTTTTGCAAAAATATCTAAAAATTGAAAAACATAATTTATTTGCTTGAATATGCATAATAAGGTCAAAATAAGGTGTATATGGATGGTATATGGTGGAAAATGATGGAAATTAGGTGGATTTTAATAAGCAAAATTTGATAAAAAAAATTGAGGGCCAACAATTACAACATAGCAAATGACACTATACTCTTCCTAGTTTCAAGATTAAATGGTGAAGCCAAAGGCTAGGTGCACCCTTTCTTCCTAGTCTATGTCCTTTAAGGATTCCCTTAAGTCAGGGCTCTTTCATACAACTCTCAAAGAGCTCTTAGGGTCATCCTTCATTATGGATCAAGATGAAGATATTCCAACTATCAAAGTGGATCATCATCAATCCCACAATTATTGCATGGAATATTTGCGGCATGCCATTATTTATTGTTTTAATGGGTTATGGCCATTGACATCTGTGGTTTAGGAATGGGTGCATCAGACCTGGTCCCCAAATACAGATCTGTATTTTTTTGAAGGGTTTCTTTTAGTGTATTTTAAAGATATTCAAGATTACTGAATTATTTTTGAATAAGTACCTTGGTTTTGGGGTCAATTTTGGCTCTTTATTACGTCATGGTTTATTGGTTTTAACCCTCTTTCTATGCCATCTCTAACCAATCTAGTTTGGGTTCGACTCTTGAATATGCCCCTTCATCTGCTACATCTGGATACCTTAGCTAATGTTGGAAACTCAGTCAACCATTTAGAATGTATTCCCCTCTTCTTTTGGACTATCTCCTCCTCTGGATGCCAAGAATAAGATTTAAGGATTGAAATATCCAAAAGGTCCAATAGGATCTAAGAAATATTTAGTGAATAAGCCAGATAACGTTCAACAACAAAAAACCTCTTTAGTTAAATCGAGTCCTTCAACATCAACTTACCCACATGTAGTGCCATATCACCATTCATGTGTCACAACTCACCCCTAGAATGGAGACACAAGAGACACAACTATGGTCTTAACTTCATCAATGAGCAGACATAAACGTTTCCATGAATCATATCACTCGAATAGTGATAAGGACATAGCTATAATTGGAAAACCCTTAGAATTGGTATTAACTCAAGGAAATGCAATCATTGTATCCTCTACATATGTTCCTGGTAAATCCTTGGTATTGATTGATGTCCATAAGAAAAAAAGAAAAGAAAAAAGGACCTTCGAAAAAATCCATGATAATTTCTAGGCTCAATTAGTTGGATAATAATAAATGTATGGGTAATGTCAATTTTAGGCTCAATTAGTAGGATAATAATAAATGTATGGGTAATGTCAATTTTAGGGTATCTTGTCTATTGAGTTTGGTTTTGGTTGGATTCCCTAGGGAACAACCAATCCAAATTCCTCATTTCATGTTAGCTTGTTTTTAGATATTGGATATGGTTATAATTCCCCTACGACTGACCATGTCAATTTCTCAATTTGCATGTACTTGATTTATAAGAAGGTAATACAATTTTTAATTCACAAAATAAATAAATAAGATTAGTTCCCATTATTTTATGAAGAATTTGTATCATAATAGGGGGTTGTTGTATAAACCAGAACACCGACATAATGAAGAATAACTACAAACATTAGTAACCATTATAGAATGCTTTCACTCTAAAACTTCAAAAGGTGTGTGTGAACAGTTTCATGAAGTCTTTGGACATAAAACTTGTAGTAGCATCAACCATCATGTAGTTCCATCAATATATCCTAAAATATTTCATAATTAGAACCTCAAGTAGAGATTCATGTGCTTTTATGGGATGCATTGAAGGTACTCTAGTTTGAGTTCATTAGAGGTAGTCATAATTGTCAAAGGGAAGATTAATAAGGTTTTGATATTCAATTTGAGAATCATGAATTATTCATAAAATATTATAAAAAATGTAAAATTATGATGTGTAAAGGTTAACATTTTCTTATTATAATTATGATTAAGTATCGTGATATAAATTAGATTCATAATTTTGAGGAAGTTGGGTTCCAATAACACAAATGCATAATCAAAACAAGAATTAGATATAAGTATGTTATAACAACCACATTTTTTTATTCGCAATCCTACACACGCACACACACATATATATTTTATTTTTTTTCTAATTTAAATTTGTTTTGCAAGTAATATTTATGTTGATAGGTGATAAGCATATTGTGGGTGGATTGGTATTCTTCCATCTAATAAGTAGAATCCCAGCCTATGCTCAGTCTAGTTACAAAAAAAGAAGGAAAAATATTACAATAATAGATTTGTCTATTTTGAAATAGGGCTCTTAGAATTTTAATTTAATTATCAATAATTATTAGGTGAATGCTAGACTTAATCTTCATAGAATAATTTAAAATATATTTAGTAGTAATCACTACTTTTGAGTAGTGATTTATCTTAAGAGTAGTTATGTCCTCTTTATCCTTTATTTAATTTGATTAATTAGAGAAAAATACAATATCAACAAGTGTCATATAAAATGAGTTATGGGTTTTGGGGCAAGTGGTATTGATAACTCATGGTATTATAATAAATACTATTAAAAAAACTTATTAAATGTTATTTTAAATATATTCATGTTTTACTCATGAATCTATATATAATAAAAGTTAATTGAGTTTATCCTCGTGGAATAATTTTTATTCTTCCGAATGAGCTTCAAGTAGAGTAAGTTTATAATTTTAATTCATTAGAGTTTAGTCCAAATTTTTTAGTCAAATAATTTTATGGTGTGTCGTTGTTTGAAATAACTAAATTGAGTTTAGTAAAAAAAAAATAGTCAATTAAGTTTATAGTGGGTGGTTGGGTGAAATAAAGTTGTAAGTTTATAGCGAGTGGTTGGGTGAAATAAAGTGTAAGAACTTGGTGTTGTATTAAGTTAAACTTAGTGTTTTTTAATTAGTTTAATGTAAAATGTATAATAAAATATGTATTTTGATGGTTATCTTTCCTAACATTCTATGGAGAGTTAAAAAGATGCTGAAAGCTCACTGTCATGAGGATTTATCAGAGTGCATTAATGGATTGACGGATAAGGAGAAATGACTCCTGTGATATGTCCAGAAGGCAAGGCATAGAAAGAGAGGAAGTGTGAAGAAATTATTGATTACGCACAAAGACTATGTGGAATATTTCATAAGGAAGTCAATGTGAAATAATTTAAAGATCGAGAGAAAGTGAAATAAGGCGGGCATACCAAGAAATTAAATATATGCGCTGGTTGGTCCGTCGTCGGTCCGCAGGAAATTCGGTAGTCTTCCACTACGAGAAAATGATGGATGTGAACATGTGTCAAATTCTTAAAAATATATTGCGATTCTCCCATTTTCTATGCCGTGAAGATGTGGAAAATGAATGGAAAATTCTCATGTATATATGTGTCTGGATTCAGTGGAAGACACTGTGAAAAGAGAAATCAGCGGGAGAATTAAATGAGAAGCAGAAATTGGCGTAAGAAGTGCGGCACAGAGATGAAATTATTTGACATACACCAAGAACTCTAAATTTCAGGAGATTCAGTCAATGTGAATTCATTGAAAATAAAAAAAAATGGCGAGAGATGAATAGAGTGTGGAGGGATTTTTTCAATATACGGCAAGACAATGTAAATTTGATGAGAAGGCAATGTGAAAGATTGGATAGAAAGGGTGATAATTGGGTAGAGAGATGAAGAAAATTCGTGGGCCTGCGGTATGAATTCAATAAAAGAGATATATTGAAAAGAGACATGCGCTGACTTGGCGGTCGTCGACAAGACGGTCAATAGTCTTCCACTAACAGAAAATGCTGCGTACAACGATTCTCCCATGTGAAAAAAATCATGTCTTCCACTAACAGGAAATGCTGTGTATTGCGATTCTCTCTTACATGATTTGATGAGATGAAAATAGGTGCGCAGAATTCCTTCGGTTGCGTTGCGTTGCGTTGGTTGGTTGGTTGACCCTGTGGGTGGTAGAAAGATGGCGACCCGTGAAAAGAAATATCAGCGTCTTCTCACGTCTACCGCTCTGTAATTTTTGAACGGGTATAGGCTGTCGAAAGTTGAAAGAAAATAAAAAAATTGCAAATGACCGGTTAAGTGATTCCAGGAGGGGAATTCTTTAAAAATTTGGTTGCAACGTGTCCATCGAGCCGATCAACGCCACCATGGAAACCTCCATCATACTAAACCACTTTTTTGGACGACAATACAAATCTTCATTACTAATACAGCAATATATTAACACTAAGCCATTTACATTATTGATTTTGGTAGTAAGGTTTTATTATTAAGAATTTAGTATGTGATTATTTTTTCCATAGAATTTGGTATATTTTTTATTTTCAATAATATTCTATTAATTCACAATAGTATTTGGTATTTTATTTATATATTTTATATTTGAGATGGTAAATTTTATGATGAAATTATTGTTAATGACAAAAATTAATTTGAAGACTATTTGAAATTTTCGGATATGAATTGTGTGGAACTTTTTTTATTAGACATTTTCGGTGGACATTCTACCCATTTTGAAGGACTAAAAATCAGATATATATTAATTGTGAGAGTTAATCAACTTTACAAATAATGAAAGCATGAAGGCGAGGATAATAGTCATGAGGGTGAAAATATTCATGGTCAAAGAAATAAATCAATGAGATATTAGTTAAAAGTTAAATTAGAATAGTATATTTCATTGATAATTATTAATGCACAGTAAAATGTTTTGAAAAAAATATTATTAAGAGGAATGTGCACTGATATGGCTCCTCTGTCCAACTTGTCTGATAGCATGGACACGGTCATCTTGGTGCGACTGGACCGACAACATGTTGATGCATAGTGTCTACCCTGTTGATCTGAAATGATCATAAACTAAATACTAATGTAGAAGTGATTAGCCATTTATGATTTGAATGATCACTGAAAGCACAGAAATCGAGGGAAAACTGCTTGAGCAGAACACTTTACGACAACTAATTAAACATAAAATTGATGCATAACATAAGTGAAAACAATAAAAACACAACAATACCAAACAACAAATTGATGATGGAGTTCCTCCCTGATGGACTATGTCCCCGGGTCCGCTTTCAAGATGGGCAACCGTTTCTATTAGGAATGAGAAGAAAGGAGTCGATTACACAGTGATTTAGTTAGACTGAACTTACACATAGGCAATTCTGACCTCTGTCATCAGATAGCCCTCTAAACCAGCTTTTCAACGCTGCTTACAGTTTCCAAAACCGACCCCGGATGCTCCCGAAACATTGAAAACAAAATCGCCTATCTCCTCCAGAATCTGCATACAAAAGTTGAAAACCACTCTCTTTTTTCTCCATGGACAAAACTGCCTATTATAGGCCTGTGGATACATTGAAACCACCTCAGGCTCAAATAGGCATGAATTTGATGACTTGAAGGTTTGCCATTATGTCATGAAGACACGTAGGGCTTTATTGCAAGGTCCTCGCATTAGTTTAGAACAAAAACTAACTACAAAACCCACTTTGCACCATATTTTAACCTGAAACTGTTAGCGGCTAGCTAACTGGGTGGAGAGTGTTGATATCGCATGTGAACATATGGATAACCCCCGCGATTATGGCTCCATCGATTCAGGTGACTGCCCCGCTGACTACGCGGTCTACTGTCATGTGTTCACACGCCCGCGGTTAGGGCTCCGGCAGTTCCAGTGTTGTGGTTAATGAAACCTCCGACAGCTTGTTAACCATAGCGTTCGTCTGCCCATTCACATGGCGTAGTTTTGACTTGCGGTTACAGTTATGTTACCCTGCCTAACCGCGATTTTAATACACAGTTAACCTCTACCTGACCGTTTAACTCTTGTTCACATGTCCTCTCCGCTGCGGTCTCCAAACACGTGGTTAGGAGTGTTTATTTGAATTTCACCTCATAGGCTGAGTCTCCAAAGTTTCTTTCATCACAAGTGGATTTGCTTGAGCTTGCAACTTCGTTCCCCCTCTGTGTTGTCAACAAACTTCCTCTTGGCATTTGTTGCATCTGGTATGCTGCCTTTAGCTGTTGTTGATGGTGCTTCTTGTTGTGAAACTATTGTTGTCATATCTTGATGTCCTTGTCTACGAACAAGTCGATGTCTTCGTGGGTAGGCAAGTTCATAGACACTAGATCGATTGCATCCCCAAGTGTGCTCTGAACGGTGTCTTCAACTCTGCTATCCTGGAAACCATTGTACATGTGCTACTGAGAGACCGATGAACACCTGTGGTACCTGGAGACATGGTAACACTATTGGTAAGAAATTTGACTGTCGAAAACCAAAACAAACTTGAGAACTGACTTGCAACATACCTGTGTGGCTGATCATGAAGGTTGCACAATTTCCACCTCGATATCGGGAGATTGACTGCAAAAACTGTGCAAGGCACAGTCTAGGCTGTCAGTAAGCTAACTGACTGCTAGAACTACGTAATGCACAGTCTAGACTAGCCTGCTAAGGATTGAAATTGCACAATGCACAATTTCAGTCAGCAATGACATGCAACCAGCAAACTACAGTGTGCAATTTCTGGGGCCAACAGGACACTGCCCCCAAGAATTACGTAATGCATGCCTGGAGGTCAATGCTTAGATAGACTTGCACAATTTCTGGAGGGACGACAAAGCCTTCGCTTATGAAAATGCATAGTGCTAGCCGAGCAAGGCACGGTCCAGGCCAAGGCAGCCTAGTCCGACCAACGGGCGACTGAAAACATGAGAAGTGTGAATTCATGATGAGATTAGTGCAAACAAGAGTGAATGATCATTCATGCAAACAACAAGCACAAGATTCATAAAATAAGAAAGCATGCATGTGTGTGAAGTGAATCGCCGCAATGGCGACTATTCGTGCAAAATAGTGTCATGCATGCAACAACAATGAGATGCGAACGAAAACTGAAACGATGCTTCTACAAGCTAACATGCATCGAAACGACAGTAAGCACTCATTGAAATCAAGCAGACAACAATCACACAAGGCGAAACACAAAAAGCGACAAAAATGCAACACAAGACATGGAAGGCGAGCTTACCCCAAAACAGTTGAGCTGAATGTGCTGACGACTCCTAGATGCAATGTGGGATGTTAGAGCTGCAAGGTCGATGTGAGGAATGAGATATGTAGCATCCAGTTCATGAGTTTTGATAAAATCAAAGATGTGATGCACATGCCACAAATCTAGGAAGAGCGACACTTGGTGGGAGGCTCTGAAATGATCCTTTCATGCAACCTCCAATTGCTAAAAGTAGACCCCTGAATCAAGGGATGCCTTTGCATGCTGCCTTGGGAGAAGCCATGCATGCAAATCAGTTTTTCCCAGTCCCAGGGGAACCAGTCAACCCAACCGCACATGCAACAGTGTCCTCAGCCGGGAGGAAACAATGCACATTTCTGGGAGGGAGCTGGGCTGGCTGTCCAGATGGATTGCGCAATTTCTAGGTAGAGCAGTTAACTGCTGCCAAGAATTGCACAATTTTTGGGCTGAGTAGTCTTGTTGGGAGGAATTGCAAAATTTTACTGGTGAATAGTGACAAGAAGATTTGCGCAATTCTGGAGCCCAACAGGCTACTAGATATAATTGCACAATTTCTGGAGGGAATTTTGGTTCCCCTCCAGAATTGCACTATTTATTGAGGGAGTTTCTCAACCTGCAGTTGGACCAAGTCTGGTGAAACAGCCTATGAGGGGGATGCAACAAGTTTTGATGGACAGGCTGTCATTCTGCAAGAAAACCACTGAAGCTTTTGCACTTGACAAGGCAAGACATGCTGCTATGAAAGGTTAGTAGGGAGACTCCAAAACGAAGCTAAGTAAAAATTTTGGAGGGTGGTTGTAACCGCTACAACACTTGGTGACACACTGGTATAACTCCAACTCTCTAAATGGACCTTGTTTGTGAAAAGCAAGTCTAACACCTTCGGAATTATTGTTCAGTTCTCTGCTCATCTTGGTTTCGACACTTGCTTGATTGTAAGATGTAGAATCTGCCAAGATCTGGACGATTGACACACATTCCAAGCCATATAAACACAATGTTTTCGATTAGGGTTGAGGGGTATATTGGTGCAAAAGCAGTATAGTCGTCAAAGTCTTAGTTTCATCTTTGGTGTTGCTCCACTACCAACAGGCCTGGACAGTACCCCAGTGGAGTCACGCAGGAACACAAGCATTGCTCCGCTACCAACGAGCCTAGTCAGTACCCTAGTGGAGTTACTTGCATCATATCTCTGCGCAAGAAGCCTTTCTCTTCATTTTCCTTATTCATTTTTTTATTTTTTTTCATTTTTTCGTCATTGTGCATAACACTTATTCATTTCAAAGGCAGAAGAAGGATCCTAACTTATTGATAGTAGAAGAGGTTGTTCCTTCAGAGAAGTAGTTTATTATATACCTCTGACATGCCTGTTAAGGTTTTCCCCCTCACCTTACTCTACTTGACCGAGCTGACGAGGGTTAACCCAAAAACAATTGACTAGAGTAGGTGACACTAGTTAGCATGCAAGCATTGTGTTTTCAACAAGGTTCATTTCGCACAATACGTATTTTCCATCGATGTATCATGGACTAAAACTAACAATTTCTTCATACAGAGGCAAGATGACAGATAACCAAGTAGTGATAGCTGCACAAGGCCTCTTGTACTTTACCCAAAAGAGTCATGCATGGTTTCATGTGAAAGTAACCTATGAACGAAAACAATCAAACAATCAACAAAACAAAGCAGAAGCAGAAGTAAATGCACAAGCAAAGTGAGTAAGAAAACAAGCAAACAAACAAACAAGCAAACAAAGCAAGAAAGAAAACAAACATGCAAGCAAGAAAACTGAAAGCAAACATTAATCCTACTCCTAAGATAATGGTGCATGGGCTTGATCACGTGAAGTGATATTTCCAATGCAGCCACCAATGCATTGGTTGACCCATGTTGGTGAAGGCTTGGTTTGCGAGCAACCGAGTTGTGCAAACCAGCAAATGTGAAAGATACAATAGTGGAAACAAACACAATCTGAGCTTATAAGCATCCACAGAACAAAAAAGAGTGAAAGCGCATGACATGCACTCTGTGGACCTGCCATGGTGCTATGCTACACTCTGTGCAAATGTTGAGTGTATGCATTTCCTTGACCGTGCCATGCAAGAAAACATGAGAAAGGTAGACCACTTACGTTGCACAAGTGTGCTTTCTATGTAAGATTCCTCCAATGCATGAGCGGTAGGATCGTGTAGTTCGAGTGGTGGAAGTGAAATCGAGTGTTGGATTATTCTTCAGTACATACAGATGAGTGATGAGGAGCCTTACGTGTTTGAAAAGTTTCTTAATCGGAAGTGATACCAACCTCAAGACAGCGAGGGCCTAACATAACCATCAGCTCAGGCTGAAGTGCCTCGACAGTCTGGAGTGTTTCGACTTCATCGATAGATAGATCATCGTAGACCAACAGCTTAGAAGGATTAACAACAAATGAACCAACGTCATGATCAGATGACGAGGTATAGAGATCACGAAAGCCATGATTAGAATACTCAAGATGTAGGTCGGCATCCTAATGATTTGATGAATCACACAGAGGGGTAGATGAGAAGAAAGGATGTTCACCCTCTGCATTTTTTGGAAAAAGTAGATGAAAGATCAAGTGGATTTTCAATGAATGATTTGTCCTCTCTGTTGTCGGATGATAGTCTGACATCTAGTGTGTACTGCGAATGATCAACAATGGGTACATCCGTGGATGGAGATGCGCATGAAAAATCGGAGATGGCAGGATCATCAAGGGTGTCAAGAAGAACTAGAGGAGGTACGAACAAACAGGGATGGTCCCCTCCTACCGGTGGATGTTCAAGATCCATATCATGCTCTTCATGAATGTCAACACATGTTGGTTTTGCAAAACCAACTCTGTCAATAGATCGATCCTCATTCAAAACAAGTTTGGAGTCCGAAATGGAAGAACACAAGACAGTGTCATTCAGAGGATCATCAGAATACGAAGACGGAGGCTGAGGTACAAAATACATGTGACGAGGTATGGGACTCACAACCAAGTATGTGTGAAAATCAGAAGGATCGATGTCAGGAGGACATGATGGTTCAAAAAATGTGTGTTCATACTCTCCCACGCTGCTTACAGTTTCCAAAACCGACCCCGGATGCTCCCGAAACATTGAAAACAAAATCGCCTATCTCCTCCAGAATCTGCATACAAAAGTTGAAAACCACTCTCTTTTTTCTCCATGGACAAAACTGCCTATTATAGGCCTGTGGATACATTGAAACCACCTCAGGCTCAAATAGGCATGAATTTGATGACTTGAAGGTTTGCCATTATGTCATAAAGACACGTAGGGCTTTATTGCAAGGTCCTCGCATTAGTTTAGAACAAAAACTAACTACAAAACCCACTTTGCACCATATTTTAGCCTGAAACTGTTAGCGGCTAGCTAACTGGGTGGAGAGTGTTGATATCGCATGTGAACATATGGATAACCCCCGCGATTATGGCTCCATCGATTCAGGTGACTGCCCCGCTGACTACGCGGTCTACTGTCATGTGTTCACACGCCCGCGGTTAGGGCTCCGGCAGTTCCAGTGTTGCGGTTAATGAAACCTCCGACAGCTTGTTAACCATAGCGGTTCGTCTGCCCATTCACATGGCGTAGTTTTGACTTGCGGTTACAGTTATGTTACCCTGCCTAACCGCGATTTTAATACACAGTTAACCTCTACCTGACCGTTTAACTCTTGTTCACATGTCCTCTCCACTGCGGTCTCCAAACACGTGGTTAGGAGTGTTTATTTGAATTTCACCTCATAGGCTGAGTCTCCAAAGTTTCTTTCATCACAAGTGGATTTGCTTGAGCTTGCAACTTCGTTCCCCCTCTGTGCTGTCAACAAACTTCCTCTTGGCGTTTGTTGCATCTGGTATGCTGCCTTTAGCTGCTGTTGATGGTGCTTCTTGTTGTGAAACTATTGTTTTCATATCTTGATGTCCTTGTCTACGAACAAGTCGATGTCTTCGTGGGTAGGCAAGTTCATAGACACTAGATCGACTGCATCCCCAAGTGTGCTCTGAACGGTGTCTTCAACTCTGCTATCCTGGAAACCATTGTACCTGTGCTACTGAGAGACCGATGAACACCTGTGGTACCTGGAGTTATGGTAACACTATTGGTAAGAAATTTGACTGTCGAAAACCAAAACAAACTTGAGAACTGACTTGCAACATACCTATGTGGCTGATCATGAAGGTTGCACAATTTCCACCTCGATATCGGGAGATTGACTGCAAAAACTGTGCAAGGCACAGTCTAGGCTGTCAGTAAGCTAACTGACTGCTAGAACTACGTAATGCACAGTCTAGACTAGCCTGCTAAGGATTGAAATTGCACAATGCACAATTTCAGTCAGCAATGACATGCAACCAGCAAACTACAGTGTGCAGTTTCTGGGGCCAACAGGACACTGCCCCCAAGAATTACGTAATGCATGCCTGGAGGTCAATGCTTAGATAGACTTGCACAATTTCTGGAGGGACGACAAAGCCTTCGCTTCCGAAAATTCATAGTGCTAGCCGAGCAAGGCACGGTCCAGGCCAAGGCAGCCTAGTCCGACCAACGGGCGACTAAAAACATGAGAAGTGTGAATTCATGATGAGATTAGTGCAAACAAGAGTGAATGATCATTCATGCAAACAACAAGCACAAGATTCATAAAATAATAAAGCATGCATGTGTGTGAAGTGAATCGCCGCAATGGCGAATATTCGTGCAAAATAGTGTCATGCATGCAACAACAATGAGATGCGAACGAAAACTGAAACGATGCTTCTACAAGCTAACATGCATCGAAACGACAGTAAGCACTCATTGAAATCAAGCAGACAACAATCACACAAGGCGAAACACAAAAAGCGACAGAAATGCAACACAAGACATGGAAGGCGAGCTTACCCTAAAACAGTTGAGCTAAATGTGCTGACGACTCCTAGATGCAATGTGGGATGTTAGAGCTGCAAGGTCGATGTGAGGAATGAGATATGTAGCATCCAGTTCATGAGTTTTGATAAAATCGAAGATGTGATGCACATGCCACAAATCTAGGAAGAGCGACACTTGGTGGGAGTTTCTGAAATGATCCTTTCATGCAACCTCCAATTGCTAAAAGTAGATCCCTGAATCAAGGGATGCCTTTGCATGCTGCCTTGGGAGAAGCCATGCATGCAAATCAGTTTTTCCCAGTCCCAGGGGAACCGGTCAACTCAACCGCACATGCAACAGTGTGCTCAGCTAGGAGGAAACAATGCACATTTCTGGGAGGGAGCTGGGCTGGCTGTCCAGATGGATTGCGCAATTTCTAGGCAGAGCAGTTAACTGCTGCCAAGAATTGCACAATTTCTGGGCTGAGTAGTCTTGTTGGGAGGAATTGCGAAATTTTACTGGTGAATAGTGACAAGAAGATTTGCGCAATTCTGGAGCCCAACAGGCTACTAGATATAATTGCACAATTTCTGGAGGGAATTTTGGTTCCCCTCCAGAATTGCACTATTTATTGAGAGAGTTTCTCAACCTGCAGTTGGACCAAGTCTGGTGAAACAGCCTATGAGGGGGATGCAACAAGTTTTGATGTACAGGCTGTCATTCTGCAAGAAAACCACTGAAGCTTTTGCACTTGACAAGGCAAGACATGGTGCTATGAAAGGTTGGTAGGGAGACTCCAAAACGAAGCTAAGTAAAAATTTTGGAGGGTGGTTGTAACCGCTACAACACTTGGTGACACACTGGTATAACTCCAACTCTCTAAATGGACCTTGTTTGTGAAAAGCAAGTATAACACCTTCGGAAGTATTGTTCAGTTCTCTGTTCATCTTGGTTTCGACACTTGCTTGATTGTAAGATGTAGAATCTGCCAAGATCTGGACGATTGACACACATTCCAAGCCATATAAACACAATGTTTTCAATTAGGGTTGAGGGGTATATTGGTGCACAAGCAGTATAGACGTCAAAGTCTTAGTTTCATCTTTGGTGTTGCTCCACTACCAACAGGCCTGGACAGTACCCCAGTGGAGTCACGCAGGAACACAAGCATTGCTCCGCTACCAACGAGCCTGGTCAGTACCCTAGTGGAGTTACGTGCATCATATCTCTGCGCAAGAAGCCTTTCTCTTCATTTTCCTTATTCATTTTTTTTATTTTTTTCATTTTTTCGTAATTGTGCATAACACTTATTCATTTCAAAGGCAGAAGAGGGATCCTAACTTATTGAGAGCAGAAGAGGTTGTTCCTTCAGAGAAGTAGTTTATTAGATATCATTTTTGGGATTCAACTGCGTTAAGTAATTCATTCAAACGTATGACCATTTCCATGAGAGGTAGTCGTAACTGACTAATTTCTCATGATTTTTGAATAGTTCACTTAGCACTCATTGCATCGGGTGATGCTCACAGGGGTGAAGAAGTGGGATTGAAACTAGTGAAATGTGGAGAACGAATCACATAGCATCAATCATCACTTCTGGTGCTTGCACCCGGTAACCAGGACTTCCCAGGAGGTCACCCATCCCAGAACTCCTCTGGCTCAAGCGCGCTTAACTGTGGAGTTTTTCCACAATCAAGCCCACTTAGCTTGCTACCGCATTTGCAAAACGTTAGCAAGTATTGTGCCTCATGAACCATTCAAGTAGAGATCCCTTGACTCTTTTTGAATTTAAGTATGGGGGATTACGCAGTGCATTATATTAGATATCATTTTTGGGATTCAACTGCGTTAAGTAAGTCATTCAAACGTATGACCATTTCCATGAGAGGTAGTCGTAACTGACTAATTTCTCATGATTTTTGAATAGTTCACTTAGCACTCATTGCATCGGGGTAGCAATCTAAGTGGGCTTGATTGTGGGAAAAACTCCACAGTTAAGCGCGCTTGAGCCAGAGGAGTTCTGGGATGGGTGACCTCCTGGGAAGTCCTGGTTACCGGGTGCAATCCCCGGAAGTGATGATTGATGCTATGTGATTC